>JADRCD010238709.1:0-37982 GCA_019843815.1 Montemys delectorum
CCCTGTGACTGCTTTCTTCCCCCTCTCAAGTGGGATTGAGACATCCTCACTTGGGTCCTTCAGGTTGTTAACCTTCTTGGGTCCTGTGTGTTACGTCTTGGGTATTCTGTAAATTTTTTGGCTAATAGCCACTTATTAGTGAGTACATACCATGCATGTCCTTTTGGCTCTGAGTTACCACACTCAGGATATTTTTTAGTTCCATCCATTTTCCTGAAAAACTCTTGATGTCCAATTCTTAATAGCTGAGTAGAATTCCATTGTGTAAATGAACCACATTTTCTGTATCTATTCTTCCATTTGTGGGGCATCTGGGTTGTTTCCGACTTTTGGCTATCACAAATAATGCTGCTATGAACATAGTTGTACATGTGCTCTTGTAGCATGGTGGGGAAACTTTTGGGTATATGCCCAAGAGTAGCATAGCTGGGTCTTCAGGTAGATCTATTTACGATTTTCTAAGCTATTCTTATCACTAATAAAATTAAATGCATTTGCTTTATCTCTATTAGTTTATTTCATCCTTTCTAAATTGTTGCATCTCTTACAATCTGAACAGCTACCAGAATGATGACTTAATACCAAGAAGTAATTCGATTTTAAGAATCATGAGAAATGAGTATTTTAAAAAAAGATTCATGAAAATCATTGTTGTGTGTTTTCTCTTGGAGAGTGAGATTATTACATACTGGGGATATCCAAGTGAAGAGTATGAGGTTACGACTGATGATGGTTACATTCTTCCAATCAACCGAATTCGTCATGGGAAGAATAATGCTGAGAGTTCAGGTAAGATCTGGGTGAGATAAATACTAAAGCCACCAGCACCCCGAGGCAATGACATGCTGAGCAATGACTTACCAAATAGTTAACTCCAAATGGAGTAATTTTCAAAAGAGCAACTAGAGGTCCGTGATGCTCTGAATAAAACTGGAGCTTAAAGGAACCTAGCTTTCATTGGTCACTGTGAAGACAAGGATGTGTTTCTACAGAGGGTGCTGAATCCCTAAATAATTTTCAAGCACACTGCATCTGGGAGATCCCTTGATTTCCTGTTGTGAGTATTCATAGTTTATGCTCCAGATGGTAATACATATGACCTGATTCACTTCTCATGTCCACCTAAAAGCCCTGGATGGTCTTAGAGTCCTGTGAGTTTTAAAAGAAGCTGTGTATTAATCTTTAGATGTTTGGTCATTAGTATTTCTGCACATTTGCCTCTTGGATTTTATAAGGTATGAACTAGTCCTTTAAAATAACTACAAACTATAAAATTTAAAAGATAAACAGATATACTAAGGAAATTTATGGTTGAGGAGGGTGGAGTAGGAGGGAGACCAAGATCCTGTAGAAATGATTGTTCTTTTGTGCAGTTCCATATTGATTAACATTAACTGACATAAGTGAAATGAAGTCTTAACACACCCCTGTGTGATAGTTTCAAAATCTTTTGGTTTCATTATGAGTATTTGATGTTCTTGCTTACATTTTCAGTAGACGCTAATGAAAAACATTTTCATGATTGTTTTTGCAGCCCCAAAGATGGTAGTATTTTGTCTTCATGGTTTGTTTTCAACTGCTGGTGTATGGGTTTTCAATCCACCAGACAACAGCCTGGCCTTCATCCTAGCAGATGCTGGGTATGATGTGTGGTTGGGAAACAGCAGAGGAAGTACTTGGGCAAAGAAACATGTGACCCTCAACACAGATTCTAAAGAATACTGGGCTTTTAGGTAGGGAATAATTCCATGTGATTTCTACTTTTGCCTTAAAAGAATGTCAAATATTTTAATGGTTAAATAATTTTGGGGAACTCAATTGAAGGTATCTCACTTAGAGCAATTTTAGATGATTGATTTGGGTAATATAGTTTGGACCTTTGTATTATGATTACTACACTTAATAATTATAATAAAATTGTCATTATAGACTATTTTGCTCCTCTTGAAATACTAAATAGCCTTCTAATCAATCCAGTCATTTTAAAGATTATGCTGTGTGTGTGTGTGCTCTCGAGCGTGCAAATGCTTCAGTATATGTTTGGAGGCCAGGAAACAACTTAAGCAAGTTTTCTATATCCTTTATTCATGTTGATCCTAGGGATAAAGTCAGTATAACCAACCTGGTAACAAGTGACTTTGCTCATGAGTCTTATCAAGGGGGTCACCCATGTCTGTATAAAATTGTGTCATTGAAGTAAATTTGATATATTTAAAACAATGATTTGGAAAACATAGACATTTGTATACAATCATTCTCAATTACTTTTTATTCTGATTTGTGTGTGTGTGTGCATGCATGTGTGTATGGAACATGCATATTCATGTACAGGTATTCTTGTGAGGGTCAGAGCACAAATTCAAGTGTCATTCCTTAAACATAGTTTGTCTGTCTGACTTGGGAATCACTAAGTAGGATAGGCTAAATGCTCAGCCAAATTACTTATTTCTGTTCCTGCATTGCTGGAATTTCAGGTAAGCAACATCATACCTGGGTTTTTTTTTTTAAAGGTAGGTCCTATAGATCAGACTCATTCCTCAATCATTTTCCAATGAACTGTCTCCTTAGCTGATACTGTTGATATTTTGCCAGGTATTTTTTTGTTGATATTTTTGACCTAAAGGCATGTGAGAAGAGAGAAAGTTAATTGTACATGTGATTACTTTGTGTCACAGAGTAGTAGAGTATTATCTCATTAATTTGTTTAATCAATTTCCTTTATGTATTCATCTTTGTACCTCTAGCAGCCTCTCTGTCTCTCTCTCTCTCTCTCTCTCTCCCCTCTCCAGTGGGATCTTGGAAGAGATTTTGCAACCAGCTTCCAAATTTTAAATCATATAGTGCTCATATGTAGAACCTAGAATTTTTAGAAATGTGGCTCTAAGGCAAAAGTGCTCTGAATTAAGTTTAACAATGCACTCACTAAGCACATAGCAATGCTATCTCAGTTCTGTGCAATGTATAAAACTGTGACCAAATGTCATGGGAAATTTGTGATCACAGAGAAATGATGATCATAAGATGGTAATATAGTGAACATATGGATAGTAATTGATAATTGCAACCACTTTGTGAACCATGTCATCTTTCACATAGATCACACAGAGAAATCATTTAAAACAGAAATTATTTACTTATTGGTTAGTAACTAAATCACCTTTTTTCTCCATTCTGTTTTCTTGCAGTTATGATCAAATGATAAAATATGACCTTCCAGCCACCATTAATTTCATTCTGGAGAAAACAGGGCAAAAGCAGATTTACTATATTGGCCATTCTCAAGGAACCCTTATCGGTATGCAAAAGGGAACAAAGCTTAAATTGTATCCTGAAAAACACAAATCTATACATAGAATTGACACCTCTTTGTAAAACACAGAGAAGTTCTCACAGATGATTACAGCTGTAGCCTGCTTTAAAATGTCAAATGTTGAAATCACAATCTCTAATGCACAAAATATTTGAATGAAGTAATATGTGAGGTACTCCTAGGATTCTCTATACCTAGAACTTCTGAGACTAATAACTCACTGTGGGGTGTGTGTGTGTGTGTGTGTGTGTGTGTGTGTGTGTGTGTGTGTGTGTGGTGTTCTTTCTGAAATGCCATTGTACATGTTGAAAATTGGGGTGTCTATTTTTTTTTAGAAAATACCTGATGAATCTGCCTCCACTGCCTTGGTCAGCTCTCACACAGCATTGATTGATATTGTTTGGGTTTGTACAAAGAACAAATGTGATCAAGGACAGATGTTTCCAATTGTCTGACTGTTAGGGAAGATATTTCTAACTAATGTGTCCATTTGTCCAATTTATAATGTGACAGACAGAATGATTGTAGATAGATAAGTAGATTTGTATATAGGTGTGCACCTGTGTGAGTGAGATAGAGATGTTACAGGGAGGACATGTGAAGGTAGCAATGACTAACATTATTAAAAGTCAATATGTGAAATTTTGGGTAGATATCTTTTCCACTGTCAGGGGAATTTTAATTTTTAAAAGTGCTGAGTTGATCCTTAAATATGGTCAGTCTGACTACTCAAATATGTGAGCCAGCAAGCGAAAACACAAAGGCTGTTTATAAGTCTCTAAAAATTGTAAACAAGATTCACATGGGCCAGAAGATAGAACAAAAGGAAACTAGGTACAACAGCCCAGAGAAGAAAATGTCAAAGTAACACAATTCCAGAAGTTATTAGAGAGATCTCTTAAAGAGCAGAGTATTTTCCTCTTCCAGACTGTTTTGTCCCTACTGGTAATTCATAAAGAGCATCATTCACAGTAAGTGGTGGGGGGAGAAGCAAATTGAAGAGATGAGTAAATTAAGGGAAATCTTCAGGAACACGTTTAAGTGTCTGGCAAAGAGCAAATATAATCTCTGTGAAAAAAGTAACTACACAGAAAATATTAAGAAGAGGGGAACAGCAACTATATAATTCATGTATATATTTTTATATATTATTTCTTTCAGCTCTGGGGGCCTTTGCAACAAATCAAGAACTGGCTAAAAAGATTAAACTCAGCATTTTAATAGCTCCAATTCATACTGTTAAACATGTCAAAGGTTCTGGGCGCCTTCCAGCTTCTTTCTCTCCAACAGCTTTCAAGGTTTGTGATGAGCTCAAAGTGATAGTACACTCACATTTTTCAAAATAAGATTGCTAAAGAAGAGATCTACCAGTACAGTCTAGTGCTCACCCACATCACTTCCTTCAATGGCTACAGTGAATCTCTCCTCTGAGTTGGGCAGCCTGCGTTTTGTCCTGTGCACTTTCTGTAGCATGGATCTATTTTTCTTTTATCTATATTTTTTAATATTTCGTCTGCTTTGTATTAATTTATTTTTATTTTTGAGAATTTTATACGTTAGTACTATGTCTACATCATTCCCATCCCTTCCTGTACTCTTCTAACTCCTCTGTGCCCCCTCCCTCGAAAATTCATGACTGTCTCTTTACGTATCACCATTACACACACATATATACCTACTAAGTCCATTCAGTATTGCTTGTGTGTATGTAGATAATTTTATGGATGATCACTTTGTATCAGGTAATCTTTTGGAGTGTTCCCTAATGTAGTTTATCTTACCTAGTATTTCACTTCCGAGTTTTCTATCACTGTCTTCAAACAGAGACAGAACTACTTAGATAATTCCTTTTTAAATTAGTAAAGATACAATTTGTCTAAAACTCATAGCCCTATTTAATTTGTGTCACTGGCTGTATTACCACAAAAGTATCTCCATATCATTCTACTAATAAATACAGAATGCCAGAATATAAGGTTTCAGAAGTCTAATTTTGCACTCTAGGCTAGTAACAATCTAATCACTACTAAAACATTTCATTATTGTGCTGCTTGGACAGTCTTATCTCAAACCTTCAGTGTCCTGAATCTTTCCAGTTCCATTGCCTTGAGTTTGTTTCCTCAACTAGATTTGCAGTCCATAGATCTCTGAAACATAGAGTAGAATCTATAAAGATCTTTGAATTTCAACTCCTCCTTGTATGGAAACCTTAGCTGCTTTGAACTTTTCCAAATTCCATTTGTCTATAAGGATTACAAAGCTGGGAATTCTCTTTGGGCAAAAGATGTGAAATGTAACACTCACCTAGTTAGTGTCATGTTTTTCATCTTACACTCTCTCCCAGCCATATATGTAGTTTTGAGAACTCTTGTTTTATATGTATTGTGTGTGTGTTTCAATTAACATTATCTGATATAATTTCTAAATGAAGCTGCCACTGTCTCCTTCCCCAGCATCTCGAGTCACCTGTGTGTCTACCAAAGTTGTTGATCTTAGTCATTTCATCTAGATGGAATCATGTGCTTTGGTGTTCTCTGTCTTGGCTATCTCAGTTGGTGTAAATATCAGTAGTTCATCTCTGGAGTAGCATTACAGGAACCTCTTCTGTGACAGAATAATAAATCTGTTGTGTAAATGTAACACATTCCCTCAAGCTGTATTCCACTACAGACAGTTCTCAGTGTTTTTTCTGGTTTGCTCATCTGCAAGTTTTTGTGTGGACATGTTTTCATTTTATGCTAAACATACTTCAAAATAGAGCCATTTCCATACAGAGCTTACTTCAACAGGTCCACTAAGGCACTAATCCTGCGTAATCCCTCCCCAATAAAGAAACAAAGAGATTGCTGTCACCCCACAATGTTCATGATTCTCAGAAGTTTACATTTAATTTCAACTGACTAAAAATAAATCTAGCACATTTTATCCAATCATGTAGTGAATGTCATAATCAGTGAACTAAACCAATTCACCTTTCAGTAACCACAGTAGTTTTGTCTTATGTCTCACTCCCTATATCGTGCTTCTATCAGACAAAACACTTCCTCACACTAAGAGGGCTCTTCACATTTGTCAATTTCAGCTTACTTTTGGCGAAAAAGAATTTTTACCTACCGTAGTTTTCAGTAAATTGTCTAAACATGTATGCGATATTAACTTGGTCGATGCCGGATGTGCTGCTGTACTGGGCTCACTGACTGGATATGCTGTAGAGCAGTTAAATATGGTAGGAATTGTTTTTTATTTTTAATTCGTCATTGATGTGTGTGTGTGTGTGTGTGTGTGTGTGTGTGTGTGTGTGTGTGTGTGTGTCTATGTGTTGCTAAAGTAACAACTCTATCTGGTAAATTAATTTTAATTCATTTAGTCTGGTACATGTGAAAATCAAAATGTGCTTTGCATGCAATTCCAAGTTCTCACCATGAGAGCACAGGAGATTTGTTGTCCACCAGTTATGAATGAATTGCTCGGTATCAGGTATGGACTAGTTTCACCTTTTCTTCTACTCAGTTCAGTGAATTCATCTGCTGTCATTCATCAAGTAAATAATCGCCTCCATTCACCACTTTTGTTCCAGAATTAAGGATAGCTCTATGTAAACTATGACATAGAATATGAATCATTAACAAAAGATCGTAAACAAAGAAATTCTTAAGACATGAAAAGTAAATGAACTAGCCAGGTGGTGGTGGATGCCTATAATCCCAGCACTTGAGAGGCAGGGGCAGGTGGATTTCTGAGTTCGAGGCCAGCCTGATCTACAGAGTGGGTTCCAGGATAGCCAGGGCTACACAGAGAAACCCTGTCTCGGACAAACAAAAACAAAAATAAAAACAAAAGTAAATGAACTGACTTAGATTTTGTTACTATCTAAGCTTGGCTAAATCATCTACCCTCATAGCAAATCACATCATTTGAATGAGTTAACATCAAAACATACAAAATATATATGTAATGTTAAAAAAATTAGAGTCAACTCTAATGAGATGCTCACACCAAACTTTTGAGCACTATTTCTAATTAACTTAGTGGTGAGCCCTGAAATTATAGACATACAAGTAATATTATATGGCTTGAGAAGGTTGTATTTATATATTTAGGAATATGTAACAAAAATTAAAGAAAAATAACTTTATAGGTCACAAATTTTAGAGTGAGTAAAGGAGTATAAGTGGTAGGGTTGGAGTGCAGAGCGAGTGAAAATGATGTAACTGTATTTTTATTTCAAAAGATTAAAAATGAAAACCTTTCTTATTTTAACAATAATCTTTTGATTCCTTACTGTGGTCAAAAATCAAGACTTTCAATATAAACTGATTGGAGGTATGTAGTTTTTATCTTTTTATTTTATGTGCATGAGTGTTTTACTTGTATGCATGTTTGTTCACACTCTGATGCACATAGGAGCCATTGAATATCCGTGAACTGAGCTATAGGTGGCAATGAACCTCCATATGATTGCTCAGAATTGAATGTGGGTCCTTTGCAAAAACCATTGTTCTTTTTATATGGAGGTAATACAGCCTCGTTTGTTTGAAAGAAATTATTTCCGTGAAAGGAAATTAAATACTGACAAATGTATGTTGTGTCTTATTTTCTCCTAGAGCCGAGTGGATGTGTACATAACACACAGTCTAGCAGGAACATCAGTTCAAATTCTCATACATTATGGTCAGGTACAAATATGTTTCTTTCCTTCCTTCTGCTTTTGAGGCTCTCCCCCTGTGTAAGTTTCAGAAAATCTTTCTCCAGTTGGCTTTGCAATCAGGGTATTTCCAAGTGATAGATTACAGGGAACTTATTGGTACATAGAACCTTTGCAAAAAAAAAAAATGAAAAAAGCAGAATGGTCATTTTATCCTAAAAGAGAAAGGCTTTCTATTCCAAACAGCAAATCTATATACATATATTATACAACCCAATTAACATCGACTTTAGTAAATTTCCCAGAACTGATTGAAGGTGGAAATTGTAGGTGCAAATAAACTGTGTAGTTGTACCTACTATGTGTAGGTATAAATTTTATACCTACTTATTTTTCTACGTGTCAGCCAAAACCTGTGAATAGAATCAGGTCATCCTACTAATGTCATTTGACAAGAGGTAAACTGCTATCCAAATAGGAAGCAAGTCAGCTTAGATTTTTTTTTTCGTTTTTTGTTTTGTTTTGTTTTTCAATTCTGTTCAAAGATATACCATGTAATTCCATACATTGTATATCATGTGTCATAATGGTATGAATTTTTTTATTCTATTATCTCATCATCAATAAATCAGACTATTTTACATCCTAAGATATGTTGCTTTGCATTACTTTGAGGACAAAATTCTATTCTACATTCTGCAACTCACTTAACATTAGTTTCTGGTTTTTGCTCCTGGTCATTATAATTACTTAAGTTTTTCTATTTTTAGATACAAAGAATATTCAACTTAACATTACCTTAACATTTTTTTGAAAAGTCTCGTATTTTGTACAATTAGAGAACAATTACTTAAATGAAATTATATATGAAGGTACAAATTTTTTTGGGGGGTTGTTTATTTTTTGTTTGTTTATTTGTTTTTCAAGACAGGGTTTCTCTTGTACCCCTGGATGTCCTGGAACTCACTCTGTAGACCAGTCTGGCCTTGAACTCAGAAATCCGCCTGCCTCTGCCTCCCAAGTGCTGGGATTAAAAGCGTGTACCCACCACTGTCGAGCTAAGGGTACAAATTTTATTATATAAAATATTAATCCAAAGAGCAATCAAATTATTCTGAAGTATATTTTGAATTCATTTAATTTATAGAGTAGTAAAGTAACCTTTACAAGTGCTAATTTGAGATTTTACATTTTATTCTTCTTATAAGCATTACTTTGGATTCTTATAATTAAACACATTGGAAACTTAAAAAATTGTAAGATGAGATTTGCTACATAATGCTAAACCTAAATATAGCATAAAATATCACTTTGCATAAATAACTAAGCTTTTATCATTCATGAAAAATATTTTCTCAGTTTCTTATTGACTTTTCTTGCTGTCAAATACATATTAATTGGTACAGTTTAAGTATTATTAAAATAGTTGTAAAGTACATTTTGTTTAAGCTGTTATAAGAGTAAAAATATATTCAAGGTCCTTTTTATACTTATTCATAAAATGTGTAAATGTCTAGGACTTCATTTAGTAGCTACTGATTAGGCAGTACGATAAAAAATGTACTGTGTTTATCTGGGCCAATGTGTCATTACTGTAAAAAGAGTCAAGAGAACTCAATAAATGTTTGTTCTATCATAATCTAAGGCTTTGTAAGTAATGATATGTTTTCTCTGTATTTAAGGCAATTAGAAGTGGTGTGTTTCAGGCTTACGATTGGGGAAGTCCATCTCTGAATATGCAACACTATAACCAGGTAAGTCTCTTCTTCCAGATTCAATGAGCTGGCCCTTATGAAGGTACATAGCCTAAGAAGTCTAAGCCTTGATTTTAAATAAGACTGAGGAATATTTCATTCCTCATTTGAAAAGGGACTGTACAGAACTTTGAGAGGAATCAAAATGAATAGCATTATTTTTTGTACAATGATACTGTGACAATATTCTAACATGCCATTTTAATCTCACAAAATTATGTGGGATTTATCAGCCACTTATTGATATAGTCATTTCACATGTAGAGATCCAGGTTTAGAAAACTTGGGACTTGTATGATTTCAAGCTTGGATGACAGACCACTATAATGGGGGGGGCACATAGCAGTAACCTCAGGATAAGGATGCTGAGAGGGGAGGATTCTGGAAAGAAAGCAGCATAGAGTACACAGACAGTAGCTGGAACAAAACTAAGTAAACAAATATATGAAAATAAGATCAATTTTTACCTGCAAAGGCTGAGATCAATGATTTCTATGGACTTAATAAGTGTGTTGCTACAATTATCCTGTCACAGATGAGAGTAAGCCATGAAGAGTTTGCTATTTTTGTTAATGTTTTGTTGATTTTTTGTTAATTTTTTTTATTAACTCATTGCTCTTTGTCATTTTCCATCAGACTACTCCTCCCGTATACAATGTGGAAGACGTGAAGGTTCCAGTTGCCATGTTTTCTGGTTTAAAAGATTTTTTGTCTAATCCAGAAGATGTTGCAAATTTGGTACCCAAAATCTCCAACCTCATATACCATAAAACTATTTCTAATTTTAGCCATCTTGATTTTATAGCAGGATTAAATGCTAAAAAAGAAGTGTCTGAGGAAATTCTAACAATTCTTAGGCAGTATGATGGTGATGGACAGCTTTAGCTTTTTGCATGTTTTTAAACATTTCTGAAAGTCTCTTCCTTTTATAAGTGCAAATGTTTTCTTGCTAGGTATTTTTCTCCTTATTTGTCTTTTTAAAAAAGCTATTGGTTCATTTGTTGGATCACTTGCATTAGTGAAATTTATGACTATCAAGAGAATACTTTGTCTTGTGACTGTTTTAATTAATCTAGGTTTATATATTTTCGGCATTATTGTTCCTGAAGAAAAGGCATACTTTTAATTTAAGGTAATGAAATCCTAGTATACTGATAAAGGAAGATCCTGGCCCATACTGTGATATCAGATAGGATGCTGTCTGAAGAACAGATCATAACACATTTCATACACTAGAACCCAGGCTCTAGAAGGACAGTCAATCTTGTTGCTTAGACTCCACAAGTCTTAGTCACTAGTCTCATTGCAAACCTCCCCTGTCACACCACCTGTGTGGGCCAGGCACTGTTTGAGTAAGTCACTATGTCAGTGTTCTCTGGAATGATGGAAGAGGAAATATTTAAGGTGATATGAGATATTAAAAATTATTCACTGGATTCAACATTCATTGAAGCCCCTGAATAATATGGTATTTTGAATTCTTCCTGCAACACAAATTGAACACAAAATCTAACACACAATGTTAATTTTATTATTAAATTTTAATCTATTTAGATTTTTAAATCATAAAGTAATAATTTCACCCCCATTTTGGACAATATAAAGAGTAGCCATGGCCAGTCTCAAGTGTATTTATTTTACAATCTTTTACATGATCATAAAGATATGTGTGTGATTGTGTGTGAACATATACATGTGTTAAATTCCTTCTATTCCAAGTCTGCAGGAATATTAGACTTCTATGAATGGCCTTTTCCCATCTATTGATGTTCACATGATTACTGTCTTTAGTCCATTTATGGGATCGTGTATTACATTCATTGGCTTGGAATATGTCATATCTTCCCTGTACTATTTCTGGAATAAAGCCAACTTATTAATGATAAGTGGTTCTCTGTTTCTTAAATGTATTTTTTAGAGATCTCAGGGGTCCAGATTAATTGAGATGGCTGGTCCTCCTACAGGATCGCCCTTCTCCTCAACTTCTTTCAGCCTTCCCTAATTCAGCAACAGGGGTCAGCTGCTTCTGTCCATTGGTTGGGTGCAAATATCTGCATCTGACTCTTTCAGCTGCTTGCTGGGTCTTTGGGAGGGCAGTCATGCTAGGTCCCTTTTTGTGAGCACTCCATAGCTTCAGTAATAGTGTCAGGCCTTAGAGTCTCCCATTGAGCTGGATCCTCACTGATCCCTGAGGATAAGAAGGTCCCCTTGGCCTGTTGCTGGACCTTCTTATCCTCAGGCTCCTCCCCACCTCCCCACTGAATTGTTTCAGACAGAAACAATTATGGGTCAGCGATGTAACTGTGGGATAGCAACCCCATCCCTCACTTGATGTCCTGTCTTCCTGCTAGAGGTAGGCTCTGTAAGTTCCCTCTCCCTAGTGTTGGGCATTTCATCTAAGGTCCCTCCCTTTGGGTCCTGAGAGTCTCTGGTGCATTCTGGAGGGTACCCCTAACCTATTTCCTGAGGTTGCCTGTTTCCAATTCTTTGTATTGGTCTTCAGGGTTTCAATCCTTTTCCCTCACCCAGTACTAGATCAGGTTCCCCTCTTCCTTCCCATTCCCCCCACTCCTCCCTCTTCCACTTTCCCTCCCATTTCTCTCCCTCCCTCCCCACTTGTGATTGCTTTCTTCTCTCTCCCAAGTGGGACTGAGGTGTCCTCACTTGGGCACTTCAGCTTGTTGGCCTTTTTGAGTTCTGTGAACTGTATCTTGGGTATCCTATACTTTTTTGTTGTTGTTTTGTTTTGGCTAATATCCACTTATTAGTGAGTACATATCATGCATGTCCTTTTGGGTCTGGGTTACCTCACTGAGGTTGATATTTTCTAGTTCCATCCATTTGCCTGTAAAACTCAGGATGTCCTAGTTCTTAACATAAGTGTAGTATTCCAGTGTGTAAATGAATCATAGTTTCTGTATCCATTCTTCTGTCATGGAGCATCTAGGTTGTTTCATTGGATCACCAAACAGACAGCATACACCAGCTGATACGAGGCCCCCAACACACATACAGTAGAGGACTTCAGAGTCTGTGTTCATTCAGAGATAATGCATGAGTCTGTGTTCATTCAGAGATAATACACCTAATTCTCAAGAGACTGGAGGCCCCAAGGAGTTTAGAAGTCAGGTGCGGTGGGCGGGGGTGGGAGCATCCACATGGAGACTGGAGGAGGTGTGGGATGTGGAGCAGTCAGAGGGTGGATGGGGGCAAGGAATGGAATATGGAGTAAATTATAAAATAAATTAATTTATAAAAAAATAAAAAATATATTTAAAAAGTATTTTTTATTCTTCTTTAATACATTACAAAGTGACTGCATTTTCCACTCCCTCCACCCCTTCCAGTTCCCTGCTCCCATCTCCCTTCTCCCCAACTTCCACTTCTCTTCCATTTTCCTTTAGAAATGTTCAGACCTCCCAAGGCATCACAAGTTACATTCAGACTAGACAAAAAAGAAGGGGAAATAGAATGGATTTGGTTGGTGGACTTGGGGCAGGTGGAAATGAGAAGAAGGAACAGGTGAGGAGGAGAATGGAGAGATAGAGTATTAGGAGAGACAACTAGAACTGATGGCATTTGAGGAGACTTAGTGCAGTGGGAATCTACTGGAATCTACAAGGATGTCCCTAGCAAAGACTCCTAGCACTGGCTGATATGGACAGACCCTGCCCTCTTCTGTAGCCATTCAAGGCTTTTCCAGTGATGGCACTGGGATAGCCACAAAACCTTCAACTTTCAATCTGTCCTTGGCAGATGCCATGCAAGAAGAGCTACAATGAGCAACTAAACTCTCTGTAGATGACCCACCAGTTTTCATGGCTATAGTGGGTGAACCCTGGAAAGGCATGGCCCCAGAAGCTGTGGCCCAGGGTTGCTTCTTGAAGCTGATGTGCCTTCTCATGTTAATCATTGCTGTATTCCCCATTTTTCTGACATGATGTGATTGGGCAAAGAAAGACTCTTTCTGCCTATAGTCTGCTATGACTGATTCCTGCATATTAGCCCGATGTTGGGAGCCAAGGCATGGCCACTCGACCCCCTGCCCCTCAAGTAGCCTGAAAACTGCCTGACATTCACCTTATCTAAAAGCATCCTGTACCTGTTTACCAGGAGGCAGTGTATCAAGACCTTCCGAGATGAATCACAAAATGTTCCGGGCCCCTTGTCAGTATCCACCAGATGGCCGATTACCCATTGCTCCCCACCCCTCCCTTTTTCCGCTTTTGTGAAGCATATATTGAGCAGTTTGCTCTTAGTAAAGTAGACCTTGACAATCCTTGCTTGGTTTTGTCCTTTCTCTCGCCCATTTTACCTTTACAGGCATGATCCCCCCGAATCCCTGAATAACTGAGTCCCATGGGATGGGACAGCCCACCCTATTGTGTACAATTTCCTGTAGATCAACATGACGATGAACTTTTATGAACTAATGCTGTTTAGATTAAATAATGATTTTATAGAGTTCCTGATGCAAGTCAAATAATTTAGGAAGCTAGAGTAATTAATAGTCAATTTAAGGAGATATTTTAAGTTGTTTTGCCAGAAAGATACAATAAAGTTGAAATCAAGAATAGAATGTGCTCCCTCCTCATAGAATATTAACTAAAGACTGCACGAAAAGCAATAGAATAAGCTTGTATGCGCTACAAGCACAAAAAAATGCAATAGGAAGATGAATTGGCTTGGACTAATTAGTGATCAAAACAAATATTCATTATAGGTCAGGGACTGGGAGTGAGTAATTCTGTTTTAAAGACCTACTGATTTGAGCTATGAAATGAAAGATAGATAGATTACCTTCTTTGAACTTATAATCAACAATTCTTCTTTAACTCTCTTGTGTAACATTTTATTTATTGTTGAGTGAGGTAATTTTTCTCATTTCCGTGTGTGCGTGTGTGTGTGTGTGTGTGTGTGTGTGTGTGTGTGTACATGTGTGTATATATGTGTGCACCAGAGTACTTCCTAGGAAAAAAGGGAAATAATTTATATCATAGTTTTATAAGACAAAACTCCCATGCCAACCATCCTCTCAAGAGAAAATGCAAAGTTGCATCAAGTGTACAAATACATGTTAGCATTTACTGTAAGATTTTTGCTGTTTTCCTGTTAATATTCCTTTCTAATTAATTATTGGATGCTTTCATGAATTTTGGTCGCTAATACATTTCATTTGAATGCTTTGAAGACATCCTCCACATTTGTCCTTAGTTTGTTTACAGAAAAACTACCTCTAGAACTTGACTTTTCACTTTTGAAAGTCAAGACTTCTTATTTTATAACTCAACAAGCTTCAGCATGTTTTGATAAATTTGATGACCAAAATGCTTCTAAGCAAACCAGAGGGACATGTTTATATTTTTTTAAAAAGTACATTTCGGGTCATTAATCTGTTTGTTTCTTTTCATGACATAATAAGAAACATTTGGAGAAGCAATAATGGGAGGAAGCATTTTGGCAGGTGATACATCACAGAGCAAAGGAAGCTGGGAAGTAATTTTAGAATTATGTCAATCTTAAGAGCTTTGGGTTTTTTTTTCATTTTTTAATTGGTTATTTTATTTATTTACATTTTAAATCCTATTGCCCTTCCTGGTTTCCCCTCCCCAGACTCCCTATCCCATTTCCCTCCCCCTGCTTCTAGGAGGGTCCTCCCCCACCCACTCACCTCTCCTGCCTCATCACTCTAATATTTTCCCTATGCTGGGGCATCTAGCCTTCAGAGGACCAAGGGCCTCTCCTCCCATTGATGCTATAAGGCCATCCTCAGCTACAAATGCAGCTAAAGCCATGACTCTCACCATGTGTACTCTTTGGTTGGTGGTTTAATCCCTGGGAACTCTGGGGGGGGGGGTCTAGTTGGTTGATATTGTTGTTATTCCTATGAAGCTGCAAACTCCTTCAGCTCCTTCAATGCTTCCCCTAACTCCTCCATTGGAGTCCACATGCTCAGTCTGATGGTTGACTGCAAGCATCCACATCTGTATTGGTCAGGCTCTGGCAGAGACTCTCAGGAGACAGCTATACCAGGCTCCTGTACTTCCACTTCTTGACATCCAGAATAGTGTCTGGATTTGGTGGATTAGGTGGGACAGTCTCTGGATGGCCTTTCCTTCAGTCTCTGCTCCACTCTTTGTCCCTACATTTCCTTTAGACAGGAGCAATTCTGGGTTAATATTTTTGAGATGAATGGGTGGCTCCATCCCTTTACCAGGGGTTGTGCCTGAACTCTGGACATGGTCTCCACAGGTTCTCTCTCCCCTTTGTTGGGTATTTCAGCTAATGTCATCTCTGTTGGGTCCTGAGTTCCTCTTGCTTTCCTGGTATCTGGAACTTTCTGGTGGCTATGCCCAGTTCTCCATCCCCCATTGCTACACACCTCTGTTTAATTTCCTGACCTTCAGTACATCTCCTCCCACACCAGATCCTGCCTGCCTTTCCCCCTTCCCCTCCCTCTTTTCCTCCCAAGTCTCTCCAACCTTCTACCTCCCATGATTATTTTTTCCCCTTTTAAGTAGTACTGAAGCATCCACACTTTGGTCGTCCTTCTTCATGAGCTTCATGTGGTCTGTGAGTTGTGTCGTGAGCATTCTGAGCTTTTTTCCTAATATCCACTTATCAGTGAGTACATACCATGTGTGTTCTTTTGTGACTGGGTTACCTCACTCAGGATATTTTCTATAGTTTCATCCATTTGCTTAAGAATTTCATGAAGTCACTGTTTTTAATAGCTGAGTAGTACTCCATTGTGTAAAAATGTACCACATTTTCTGTATCCATTCCTCTGTTGAGGGACATCTGAGTTCTTTCCAGCTTCTGGTTATTATAAAAAAAAGCTGCTATGAACATAGCAGAGTATGTGACTTTGTTATATGTTGGAGCCTCTTTTGGGTATATACCCAGTAGTAGTATAGCTGGGTCCTCAGGTAGTACTATGTCCAATTTTCTGAGGAACTGTGAAATTGATTTCCACAATGATTGTACCAGCTTGCAATCCCACCAACAATGAAGCAGTCTTCCTCTTTCTCCACATCCTCGACAGCATTTGCTGTCAAATGAGTTTTTGATCTTAGCCATTCTGACTGGTGTAAGGTGGAATCTCAGGGTCATTTTGATTTGCATTTCCCTGGTGGCTAAAGATGTTTAACATTTCTTTATGTGCTTCTCAGCCATTTGATATTCCTCAGCTGAGAAATTTTTTAGCTCTGTACCCCATTTCTAATAGGGTTATTTAGTCCTCTGGAGTTTAACTTCTTGAGTTTTTTGTATGTGTTTGATATTAGCCCTCCATCAGATGTAGGATTAGTACAGATATTTTTCCCAATCTGTAGGCTGCTGTTTTGTCCTGATGACAGTGCCTTTTGCCTTACAGAAACTTTTCAATTTTATGAGGTTTCATTTGTCTATAGTTGATCTTAGAACCCAGGTCATTGGTGTTCTGTTCAGGAAATTTTTCCTTTTGCCAATGTGTTCAAGGCTCTTTCCCCATTTCTCTTCTGATAGATTCAGTGTATCTGATTTTTTTTTGTGGTTGTCCTTGATCGACTTTGGCTTGAGCTTTGTACAAGGAGATAAAAATTGGTTGATTTGCATTCTTCTACATGCTGACCACCACTTAAGCCAGCACTATTTGAATATGCTGGTTTTTTTTTCCACTGGATGGTTTAAGCTTCTTTGTCAAAGATTAAGTAACCATAGGTATGTGGGTTAATTTCTGGGTCTTCAGTTCTATTCCACTGATCTATCTGTCTGTCTTTGTACCAATACCATATGGTTTTTATCACTATTGCCCTGTAGTAGAGCTTGAGGTCAGGGATGGTGATTGCACCAGAAGTTCTCTTATTGTTTAGAATAGTTTTTGCTATCCTGGGTTTTTTGTTCCAAATGAATTTGAGAATTGCTCTATCTCTGTGAAGAATTAAGTTGGAATTTTGATGGGTATTGCATTGAATCTGTAGATTGCTTTTGGTAATATGGTCATTTTAATATGTTAATCCTGCTCATTCATGATTATTGGAGATCTTTACATTTTCTGAGGTCTTCTTCAATTTCTTTCTTCAGAGACTTGAAGTTCTTTTCATATAGATCTTTCACTTGTTTGGTTAGAGTCACACCAAGATATTTTTTATTATTTGTGACTATTGTGAAGGGTGTCATTTCCCTAATTTCTTTCTCAGCCCATTTATTCTTTGAGTAGAGGAAGGCTACTGATTTGAGTTAATTTCATATCCAGCTACTTTGCTGAAGTTATTTATCAGCTGAAGGAGTTCTCTGGTGAAATTTTGAGCTTTGTAATGTTTGACTTCTTAATGGACAAATGTGAAAATTCACTGTAAATGCAACCACTGAACACATTCACACAAATATTTACAGTGGATGGAAGGGAATGAGGATTACAATGTCATTTATAGTCCAGAAGGCCTAAGCAATTTACATTGCTGATAGTGAGTATGGTATCCTGGCATCATAAAGCTTTTTCATTTCAGTATATAATTATTCTACTCATAATTATTGTTGCTAGTCCTTAAGCTATGACTTTCCATTGAAATTTAACACTCTGATTCTATTTCATAAAACTATATTCTACTAAAAGATTTCTTTCTTCTTTACTAAATTGACATCCTGATATTAAGGAATTCAGTAACACTCAGAAACAAGCAATTAAAGATCAAAACAAGTCTCACCCTAATGCAGGGAATATTATGACTTGACTCTGTCTCTTTCATGTTGGAATTAATAACTTGAAGTGAAATGTATGACTCTTAAATCATTGTGGATTTATTAGCACTTTAATCAAGATCTCTATTGATAGTAATAAGGACACTTTGAAAACATTTCATGTTTATTATCAGAGTATGTGCTTTGAAAAATATGTATTTTAGAAGTTTTAAGAACATGTGGTAGTTTTAATAAGAATGACTTCCGTAAGCTCATATAGTTGAATGCTTAGTCACTAAGAAATGGTGTTGGGAATTGGTTCTAATACTTTGTCTTAATTTCTCTCCCCCAAACCACACTTTGAAACACTGAGGGCCCCTGCCTCCAGCTGGCTTTCATTGGTAATAAAGAGCTGCCATACAGCAAATGGCTGGGCAGGGAGATGGAGACGGGACCTTTTAGGTTTGAAGGTGAGGGTGAAGAACAGACAGAATCACCATGGCAGGGAAGCAGAAAGATCAGACTAAAAGGCCCACTGACATGTAAGAATCAAGGTAAGTGGCCACAGGGGCCACTCCCCTTATGGGGTCTTGGGCGGAAGAGATAAAATATAAAATATAGAATTAGGATATATTAATTCAGGAATACTGGAGGGGAGTGTGTGCTAGCCCTGAGGAAGTTTAGAACTGTCCAGACATTGAGCTAATTAGGCATATTAAAAATTAAGCTGGTGTGTGTGTGTGTGTGTCCATGTGTCTTTCACTCTCGAATCCAGAGAGCTCTGGCATATGGTTAAAGGCTCAATCATCCACCAGGAGTGAGTTCAAAGTAGATTAACTATTCACCACTACAAGGTGGCAGTGTGGTAGATCAGCATGCCTGCTCCCTGCCACCTTACCCTACCTGTCTCCCAAGAGGTCTGCCATAATCAAGAACATAAGGAGTCAGGGACACTGGAAGCCTGCTCTAAACAGGGACTCATGAGGCCTGCTCTACCCAAAGACAGCACTGCCTGCCTCCCAGAAGGCCTGCTCTAACCCAGGTCACATAGCTCTACTTAGCTCCAAGGAGGCCTGCTCCACTCCAAGACACCAAGGCCAGCAGAGATAACTAGACGGCAAAAAGGCAATCACAAGATCATAAGCAACAGAAGCCAATGTAATCTGGCACCATCAGAACCTAGGTCTCCTACTACAGCAAGAACTGTATACCTTAACACACCTGAAGAGCAAGATTCTGACCTAAAATCCCTTCTCATAAAGACAATAGAGGTCTTTAAGGAAGATATAAATAACTCCCTTAAAGAAATATAGGAAAACAGGTAGAAGCCTCAAAGAGGAAACAAATAAATCCCTTAAAGAAATACAGTACATACAATCAAATAGGTGAAGGGGTGGAACAAAATGGTCCAAGACCTAACAATGCAAATAGAAACAATACAGAAACAACAAATGGAGATGACCCTAGATATGGATAACCTAAGAAAGAGATCAGGAGCTACAGATGCAACCATGACCAACAGAATACCAGAGATGGAAGAGAGAATCTCAAGTGTAGAAGATAACATAGAAGATATTGGCACATCAGTTAAAGAAACTAAGGTAAAACATCCAGGAAATTTGGGACACAATGAAAAGACTAAACCTAAGAATAATAGGAATAGAAGAGGTTGAAGATTCTCAGGTCAAAGGATCAGAAATCATCTTCAACAAAATCATAGAAGAAAACTTCTCTAACCTAAAGAAAGACATGGCCATAAAGAACACCAAATAGATTGAACCAGAAAATAAAACCCTCCTGCCATATAATAATAAAAACACTAAACGTACAGAACAAAGAATGGACATTAAAAGCTGTATAGGGAAAAGGTAGACCTATCAGAATTACACCAGACTTCTCAAGAGAGACACTAAAAGCCAGAAGAGCCTGGTCAGAACTCATACAGACTCTAAGAGACCACAGATGGCAGCCCAGGCTACTATACCCAGCAAAACTCTCAATCATCATAGAGGAAAAAATGAAAATATTCTATGACAAAACCAAATTTAAACAATATCTTTCTACTAATTCAGCCCTACAGAGGATACTAGAAGAAAAACTCCAACACAAGGAAGGTAACTACACCCAGGAAAACACAAGAAATGAATCATCTCACAACAAACCCAATATCACACACACACATAATACCACCTTTAAGGACATAAATAACAGGAATTAACAATCATTGGTCTTCACTATCTCTCAACATCAATAGACTCAATTCAAAAATAAAAAGTTGCAGGCTAACAGACTAAATATGCAAACAGGATCCACTAATTTTCTGCATACAACAAAGACAGACACTACCTCAGAGTAAAGGACTGGAAAGGTTCCAAGCAAAAGGTTCCCAAGAAACAAGCTGGAGTCGCCACTCTAATATCCAATAATATAGACTTTCAACCAAAGTTAATCAAAATAGATAGGGAAGAACACTTCATACTCATCAAAAGAAAAATTCACCAAGATCAATTCTCAAGGCTGAATGAACATCTATGCCCCAAATGCAAGGGCACCCACATTTGTAAAAGAAACTTTACTAAAGCACTGAACCTCACACAATAATAGTGGAGGACTTCAATACCCCACTTGCACCAATAGACAGGTCATTAAAACAGAATCTAAACAGAGACAGTGAAACTAACAGAAGTTATGGATCAAATGGTTCTACAGAACATTTCAACCCAAAATCAAAAAATAGACCCTCTTCTCATCACCTCATGGAACCTTCTCCAAAATTGACCATATAATTGGATATGAAACAAGTCTCAACAGATACAAGGAGATTGTATCAATCTCATGCATTCTATCAGATCACCAGGGACTATACAGCTGGACTTCAATAACAAAAGCAACAGAAAGCCCACATACTCATGGAAACTGAGCAACTCTCTAAAAACAGCTGCAAAACATTATGCATTCAATGCTTTTCCTGTTCTTTTACTACTATGCTTACATGTATTCTTGGGATATCTATGTTCACCCACATTTTCTTCAAGTTCTTTTCTTAGATAAACAAAAACGGATAAAACAAAAATTTGATGGGAATTTTTGTCATCAGGAGATATTAAGCAAAACTTGACTTTCAAATGTTTTTATTATTGTCAAGGTTCCACAGCATTTTTCAGGTAATTACTTTTAATGGTTCCTATTTTTCACTGCTTTTTGTTTTATTGAGAACTTCACAGGACAAAGTTGAAGACAGGGAAATGGTGGTGGCAGATTCCATTTCACAGAATATTCCTTGGTTCACAGGGAACCCATTTTGATACAGAAGTTAGCATTTTTGGACATAGTAAGTGATGCAAAATTTTCTGGTGAATCAAGTATCTGTATTCTTCACAACTTTGGACAGGATGTATTATTTTCCACATTTCACAGTTGCTGAGGAGCCAATGTCAGGAAGGACGCATAATTTGTTGTCTCTGAGGTGGTGTAACAACGACAAAAGTCTCTCTGATTTCAAAACCCCTGTCACCTGAAGTGACCAATAAAACCCCAGGAGAAATCCAGCTGTGGCACTGCTGCTGTCTCCTCTGCCTCACTTCAGTTATCCTCATGAGGCCAATTGGCTGTGACTTCCTGATTTTCCTCCAGGGGCCGATGGATTGGGGCTCACCGGGTAGGCAAACTGCTCCGTGGAGGCCGGGGCACACCGTCGTCTGGGCCTCAGTCACCCCTGCGGGGTTCCCCGCTCTCAGGAGCAGACGTCCCGCCCAGCGCACGGCCCTGACCCTCGCGGGGACCGGGTGGCAGAGTGGGCGGGCGCCGCTCCCAGCCTCTGCCAGCGATCCAGCCGAAGGCCCGCCGCCATGGCCCGGGTACTGGTCGTGGGCGCCGGGCTAACCGGAAGTCTCTGTGCGGCGCTGCTGAGGAAGGAAACCACCACCCCGGTGTACCTCGCCCTGTGGGACAAGGCTGGGGACACAGGTGAGTTGTAGGACAGCCAGAGCGTGACAGGCCTCTTCCTCGGTGAAGCAGGCCGGCCACCCAGTCGCTCTGAGAGAAAAGCCCAGTGGTGGCGTCCCCCGGCCTGCCGCTGCGGCCGCTCGCCAGTGTGCGCTGTCACGTGATTCGAGGCTGCCGCTGCCCGATGGCAGCTCCTGGAGCAGAGAGGGTTGGACCCGGAGCCCCGCCCAGAGGCGGAGCAGAGAGGGCTGGACTCGGTGGCCCGCCCAGGGAGGCTTGTGCCTGGCCAGCGTCAGCCCGATGATTCCTTGTGGGCTAGGCTGCTCTGTGCCATTGCCGCTTTCTCCAATCTACACCCCAAATCCCCAAATCCACCTTGAACCGAGACTTTCCAGACGTTTAGAATAAGAATCCTTCTTGTACATCCTGACTGAAGAACTTTTTTTTTTTTTTTACTCATGTCGGCGGTCCATCCATTTAGTTTTATTCATCCATTACTTCGTTCGTTCGTTTGTTCAGAGTAGCGCATTATGTACTAGTAGCATTGTAAAGCAGTGGTATATTATTCATGAGTTCCATGAGTCTTGTATTGCTTCAAATTAAAAAAAAAAAAAAAAAAAAAACAAAAACTCATGACCAAATATACCCAGGACAATGAGCGAAATAAAGACTTTAGCTTACGTTACTGAGTTTAATGTATTTGAACAAAGACAATAAAGCAACCAAGCTAGGGTGAGTTGTATAATTTCAAGAGGTTTATGACATTTATGACTGACAATTGCTTATGAATTATTTTAAGGAGGAAGAATGTTTACTGCCAGCAGTCCTCATAACCCCCGATGCACAGCTGATTTGGGAGCTCAGTACATTACCTGCTCTTCTCATTATGCCAAAGAGCACCAAAAGTAAGTTGGTCACCACAAGTCTCAGCAGATAGGTATATGGTGCAACATAATACAAATCATCCATCCTAAGACAGTTCAAACGTTGTCTCTTATGACAATGAAATACTCACATTGTCCTTATGAAGATTGGATAAGATTACATATGGAACAAGAAAAAGGTAGCTAAGTGCTGTATAGTTAATTGTTGGTGTGGAAAGGGGCAGATAGTAATGAAAGTCAGTATCTGTAAGTACATTTAAAATGAGGCATATAATACTTTTCTATGTACTCTTCTTGTTTATAGAGAGAAATAGGACTTGGCTAACACCAGCAGATTTACAGATTCTCGAAGCATTTCTGTTCTTCAAGTTTTGCTTAACATCATATCCGCTGAGTTAATCGTATGAAGATTTATAGTGTGATTCGATTTTTAATGTCTAATGGTTAGACAAGGCAAGACAGTTGCAGAGCTAACTGAACTATACATTTACATTTTAATGATTCTTTCAGTTTTTATGATGAGCTGTTAGCTCATGGAATTTTGAAGCCTCTGACATCTCCCATTGAAGGAATGAAAGGGAAGGAAAGAGACTGCAACTTTGTGGCGCCTCATGGATTGTCTTCCATTATCAAGTACTACTTGAAAAAATCAGGTGGGAACTGGATTTTCTCTGTCTCTTAGGATAAAAGTTGCGGGTTAAATGCTAGTATCATATAGATTATGAAAATAGTTAAACTCTCTTGTCAGCCTTCCCTTCCTCCAGATAAGCCTGATCTCAGTTTAGAGTGTTCGCTCTCTTACAAATGTCTGTTTTCCTATGTATGAAAATAAATCTCTGCCACTATTTACTATTAATCTGTTTATACTCATTTCCTTAAAATATGAGCAAAGGGGATTATTATAGAAACTATTCAGGATCTTTTCATTTCATATCTTTGGTGTGGGTTTGGTTTTTTTTTTTGTTTTTGTTTGGTTTTTGGATCAACAAATTTAATTTGCTTTCTTTTCTTTAATGACATCCAAAATAGTATAGTATGTGTGCATAATCATTTATTCAATGTTCTTGTGTATATTTGTATTTTGAGATTTGGGAAGTTGTCTTGGTTTTTGAGTATACAAAACCCTTTTCTATCCCTCACCTTGGCCTAAGAGTAGAATGGATTGGATCCAATAGGTTATGCTACTCTTAAAGACCAACTCACTGAAAGTGAGTGACAACGTTCCTCACATGGGTATCATACCACCCACAAGGGGCTGGGCTCTGCCCCCATCAATCAATAATTAAGAATATGCCCTATAGCTGGTTTTATGGAAGCATTTTGTTTTTGTTTTTGTTGTTGTTGTTTATATTTTACCATTTTTATTTTTTCAAGTGTTTAATTATTGCATAATCAGAGATCTATTTTGTATATATGCACAGTGAAAGCAAGAGGACTGTCAACGTAGCTCATCTTCTGTGTCTGCACCTTGCTTTCCAAGTTAAAACACTGAAAAAAAGTCTCTCACAGCTCTGCTTTCCTACTGTGCTGCTCTCCTTTTGTTTTGTTTTTGTTCAGTTGCCATTGTTACTTACTAATGTGGGATAATTCAAAGTGACCAAAGGACTGTAGCTATCATTTAGTACCTGTTTTGCTTTGTTTGTTTCCTTTCTTGAGATAGGGTTTCTTCTTAAAAGATAGTTTGTTTCTTTTGCAGACCCTTCTTCTTACTGCTTTTGCACAGTAACATATACTTCTACCATTCTCTTTCCTGATCATTTGTTTACTTTTTTCTAAAATTGACATGAGGAAAGTAAGCCTGTGTAGTTCTCCCTGCTGAGTAATTATGACATTTATTTATCCAGTACAGTGGTCTTTCAAAGGATGCTAGAAAGTAACATGCAAACTGTAGGCGAATATTCCTTTGTCTACTTTAATCAGTATATTTAAAATTCTTTCCTGTGTCTTCAGGTTTCATCAAAGCATCTCCAGGTGCTGCTTACAAAATGCAAATCTGCAGGAAATGATACAAGAAAAAATTTGCTCCTATTTTCCTCCTTAAAATGGAGGAAACTGGGTAGGGACATGGCTTCGTGGGTAAGAGGCTTCCTGTGAAAGCAAGGTGACCTACATTTAAACCCCCAGAGCCCACATAAAGGCTGGGTGTGGCAACAAATGCCTGTACCACAAACAGAGGCGGGGAGATCTCAGTAGTTTGACAGCCAGCCTAGCTGAAATGGCCAGCTTCATGTTCAGTAAGAACTTCCCTCAAAACATTAGGTAAAGAACATCTAATAGACTCCTCTTCTGGCCTCCACATGCTTAAGCACAGATAGATATGTCTGTACACACACACACACACACACACACACACACACACACACACTGGAGGGAAGTTGGGGATGAAATGTAAAAACTATGTAATAGAAACACATTTACTTTTATAAAATGTTTAATCCTTATTAGTCTTCTATCTATATAGCTATGTGCAAAATTAAAACTTCTCATTAAGTAGCATGTGCAGAATGTTGTAGAATTCTGTCCTCTGGACATGACTTGGATGCTCAGGCTTTCAAACGTTAGCAAGATATGATTACTTGCCCAAGACACTCACAGGCTGTTCCCAGTAACAGTTCCTCATGGAACTGATGGTAAGCCATTATGAAGCATCCCTGGGGATGTTTAAGTGGTCAATGTAGCTACCTGTATGCTTCCCATCCTCCTATAATTACTCTAATTAAACTCATTACTTTTCCAACTTAGACTTGTATTGAACTGTTCCTTGGTGTATTCTTATCCTCTCTTGATTGAATAGGAAAAGGATAGCCTTGAGAAACTAAAAAGTCCTGCCTGTTATGTAGAGTGTAGTGGTTGGGTAGAGAAACATTAAACTTTACCTTTAATAAAAATACATACAGTAAATGCTAAGAAGGATGTTGAGTATCATGAACAGACATTTGGTAAAATAAATAAATAAATAAATAAAATAAAATAAAACAAACTAATTTGGCACAGATTTCAGAGAGGTAAGCTGAAAAGATAGGTCAGGGAAAATGCCTCAGAGAAAATGACATTTCATGGATACTTTAAAAGTCAACAAGGGTGAATTAGGGCAGGAGCCAGTGATTAGATTTCAAGAGAGCAGAGACTGGAGCCTTCACAAAGCAGATCCAGCTAAGTGCCTCCGAGAGATTAAAAGTTCAGCTTGACTGGCATAAGTGTTTTGTACACTGTGTTAGAAGATTTAACACTTTCTCAGGTGCAGTAGGAAGCCTTTGAGGAGTTTCTGTGTAAAGTCTATGCATGATCAAATGTCCTAAGCTCAAAGAGCCTCTTGAGAAAATGTATATTGTTCCCTGTTTTCAAGTAGGGGTTTCCAGAGTATTTGTAATTTTAATGTGTGGTGTCTTATGAAAGTTATTAATTACTTCCACAGGAAATTCCTGTTTCTGGGTACTTTAATCCTAGCAGTAGAAATGAAAATTTTTCTATCCAATTACATGGTACATTTTCCAGGAGTCATATTAGCTTTGGGTCTGCTCATTTACTGCAGTAGCTTTACATGGTTTCATATCTCATACTTTACCCATCCTGTTAAATAAGGGAGCCTGTAAAATGAAGGTTTGTAGGCCTAATCCTTGAAGTTTATGGTTTTGTGACTTGCTTGGAGCCTGGAATGTGTATGTGTGCCCCTGGCACAGCTCCTCTGCAGTCCACACCTACAACACTTCTGATGTTCAACTTACAGAAAACCTTGAGACCATCAGAACTGATGGCCAAGGACTTTAGCCAAGGCAGGCAGAGATGTATAGGCTAGTGGATTCTAATCCCCTTTACACGAACGCACGCACGCACGCACGCACGCACGCACGCAGGCAGGCAGGAGGGGGCAGGAGGGAGTGAGAGACAGTGACAAAGAGAAAAAACAGTGGGCTGGCGAGATGGCTCATCGGGTAAGAGCACTCACTGCTCTTCCAAAGGTCCTGAGTTCGAATCCCAGCAACCACATGGTGGCTCACAACCACCCGTAATGAGATCCGATGCCCTCTTCTGGTGTGTCTGAATTCAGCTACAGTGAATTACGCCCGAGCGAGTGGGCCAGGGCAAGCTGGGTGGAGGAGGAGTTGGGCGCGCAGAGGTCCTGAAAGTCCCAGCACTTGGGAGGCAGAGGCAGGCAGATTTCTGAGTTCGAGGCCATCCTGGGCTACACAGAGAAACCCTGTCTCAGAAAACAAACAAACAAACAAGCAACAACAAAATTTTAAAAAACAACAAACAAACAAACAAAAAAACAGTAACAATTCTCTTTTCAAAGGATTATTTATAGGAAAAAATGTAATCAAAATAGAATTAGTTGCTTTGATTGGGGTCTAGATGGTACCATAGAGTTCAGAAGGTAAGCAGAGCAAGACATTCAAGGTAAGTTGGAAGCGCAGCAGAGTTGCTCTGTTGGGGTAAAATAAGTGGTGGGTAAGGAATAAAATTGAACATTATTTGTTCCGTGACAAGATGGAACTGTAGGAGAGGATAATGAGCCGGAACCACGTGGTCCTAGGAGCCATAAGTAACTGGGGATTTCTTAGACGATTACATAATGTACGGCACATTTGTCTAATCTAGGTGTGCATCTGTATCAGTTGAGTTTTGAGTTCCTTGTGAGGGCATTTTGGGGGTTGAAGATTAACTATGATAAATCTGGCTGATAAATTACAAGCCTCTGGAGTTTTCATTTTATGAGGCTAAGGGATTAGAGCCATAGGGTGAATGGCTTTGATAGTGAGAAGGGTTCCACAGCAGTTAACTACTAGGACCTGGGAAAGACTGCCGCTTTCCGCTCCCCATGGGGGTGTCGAGCCTGCCATTGCCCTGTGTAGCCAGACACAGCGTGGATTGATTTTTTTTTTTAATTACATGCTACCCAGAGGCCTTGAATAGTATGCTTTGTGTACTGTTGACACCCTCTTGCCTTCATGTTTGAAAGGAATGATGCTAACTGCTTCAAGCAGAGATTGACCCTTGACCCAGCTGGCACTATGTTCCCTCTAATGTTTACATTTGACTTACAACATTTGGTAGCTTGCTGTAGTGAAGCATTCTCCAAGGGACAATGAAAGACATGAGGTATTTAGAATGAGATGCCTGGCATGGCGATGGAAAAATACTAATGGGTAGATAAGACACAGCAAGGCATCCAGATATATTGAATTGATGTCAAATGAGTGTCAAAGATGGTGATGCTAAAGGGCATCATAGGCAGGAAGGATCAGATTGAGCCAGGCTTCTGCAGA
This sequence comes from Montemys delectorum, assembly GCA_019843815.1. NCBI lineage: Eukaryota > Metazoa > Chordata > Mammalia > Rodentia > Muridae > Montemys > Montemys delectorum. Next base: position 28,467 of record JADRCD010238709.1, read on the forward strand.
ATTGAAACTGCACAGGGAAGCTGGACTGACATTAGAGTTTTAGCGACTGGGAGCATGAAATGCCTCCATGAGGATGGACGCTGACTTTCCCTGTGCTTTTGATCTTCCCCATTGTGTTGTCATCTTTTCACATATCTGAGACTGGATAAAAGTCCTTTTTATCTGGTGTTTATGAGTATGGCATGCATCTGTGTATGTATTCATGTTTGCATGTGTGTGGGTATGTGTAGAGGGTGTACATACTAGCACGTGTAGGCCTGAGGCTGACATCAGAAGTCTTCCTCAGCTACTCAGTACTTACTGATTTGGCCAGTATCTTTCAGTAGAACCCAGAGCTCATGGATAGGGATACAGCTAATTCCTTGTTTCCTGGTTTCTTGGCCAGCTTTTCCCCAGGATTTCCTGTATCTACCTTCTGAGGACTGGAATTTTAGACAGGACATTATTCCCTCCTTGCATTTATGTTGATTCAGGGGATTCAAACTCCTGTCCTCATACGGAGCCATCTTTTCAGCCCCAGATTTGTTTATAAAAGTCTTCACAAAATCTGAAATTTGAGATTTCTGTATCCTAAGAATTAATGATCCAAGTGAAATTTCTTATAGCTTATGGTATATGATTTCATCTCTTAAACAAATAATGACCAAAACCATGTTGTTTTCAGCACTGTGATATGTATGTTATATTCAGTTGTAGTTATTTTACCTATTGCTGTGTAAAGATGCCCTGGCAAAGCAACTTAAGAGAGAATGGGTTTATTTTGGCTCACTGTTCATAAGTATAGTCCATCATGGTGGAAAATCCTGGCAGCAGGAGCCTGTGTAACTGGTCACGATGCATCTGCAGTCAGGAAACAGGCAATGAATTCTGATGCTCAGCAGGATTCCCCTTTTTATGGAGTTTGGAAATGGTGCCTCCTACATTAAGTATCATCACCCTGCCTGGGTTAGTGATATGTATGTAATTCCTCAAAACATATCCAGAGCCTTGGATTCTAGGATACTGCCAACTTAACAACCAGTGTCAACCATGATGTATACTATACATAGAAACAAAGTGGTTGTTAAGACTGTTCACTGGCTCTAAATGAAAGGGTATACAACATAAACAAATAAGGAAATGATTACAATAATTGTGTGGTACATTCTAAGAAAGGGAGAAGGATGAAAAGGTAGTCAGTGATTTTCTAGGTTCTGATCCTTAATGAGGACTTAATCTGCCCTATAGACATGTTTTAAAATTGTTTAAGGGGCTATTCTTAGGTATTACCAGTGATAATCAAATTCTAAGACATTTACTGAAGTGTATGCATACTTATTCTGCAAAAGTGACAAGCTTCCTAGTCACATGCTTATATTTTAGATCAGGGTATAACAGATTTCGCTCTTCCTCCTTAATTTTGAAATACATTAGTATAATATGTAACAAATGGTTGACTAGTGTGGTGGCTTGAATGCAAATGACCCTCGTACGTCCTGTGTTTAAATGCTTTCCCAGTTAGTAAGACTGCTTCAGTGGGATTAGGAGGTGTAACCTTGTTGGAGGGTGTGGGTCACTGGAGGTGGGCTTAAGTTTCAGAGCCCACACCATCCTCACTTAGTCCAACCCCTTGCATCTTGGTTGTCTCAGCATGTTAGCTCTCAGCTATGTCTCCAGTATCATACCTGCCTGCCTGCTGCCATAATTCCCACCATGATAAGCACAGACTCGCTCTCTGAAACTGTAAGCATGCCTCCTCCCAATTAAATGCTTTTGTTTTTAAGTTGCCTGGGTCATGGTGTCTCTTTACAGCAATGGAAAAATAACTAGGAGAGTGTCTTAGTCAGGGCTTGTATTCCGGAAAAAACATCATGACCAAGAGGCAAGTTGGGGAGGAAAGAGTTTATTCAGCTTACACTCCCACATCACAGTTCAAGGACTGGAACTCACACAGGGCAGGAACTTGGAGGCAGGAGCTGATGCAGAGGCCATGGAGGAGTGCTGCTTACTGGATTGCTTCTCCTGGCTTGCTCAGCTTGCTTTCTTAAAGAACCCAGAACCCAGGACTACCAGTCCAGGGATAGCACCACCCACAATGAACCTTCTCCTACCCTGATCACTAAGTGAGAAAATGCCTTACGGCTGGATCTCATGGAGACATTTTCTCAAGGAAGGCTCCTTTCTTAGTGATAACTCCAGCTTGTGTCAAGTTGACACACAAACCAGGCAGTACAGAGAGCTAAGAAATATTTTCCTTTTTATTGAACATAGATTATTTTCTAATACAATATATTCTGATTCAGACACTCAGTAGTCCTATAAATACATTAAAACGAAATAATAAAATACATACATACATACACACACACACACTCGAGTGACCTGGTACAGGCCTGTGTAGGTCCTGTGCATGCTGCCTCAGTCTCCATGAGTTCATATGAGCTTTGCTCAGTTGATTTAGAGAGAACTAATACATTTTTAATGAAAGACAGCTATAACATAGTACAAATAGTAGTCTTGAGAATAGTAATTATAGCAGTATTTTATAATTGTTTCCTTTATATAAAACCATTGATTGGAGGCCCAAGAGTACAAGTGGTAGGTGGAAGAATTCCTACTGAATTAGGAAGATTAGATTAGATTAGATTAGAGTTAGAGTTAGAGTTAGAGTTAGAGTTAGAGTTAGAGTTAGAGAGAGCTCTGAGTGCAGGAGATAAGGTAGAGGGGCCTTTGCTCACTTGAATGGGTTCAGGTTCACTTTTCACTTCTTCTCGTTCTCGTGGACAATCCTGACAACAGGAGCCTTCTTTTGCCTTTGGAACAGGAGCTGAAGTCTTCCTCAACCATTGTGTGACTCATATCAACCTGAAAGATAACAGGTGGGAAGTCTCCACGGACGCAGGCTCCGCTGAGCAGTTTGACCTCGTCATCCTCACCATGCCAACTCCTGAGATTCTGGGACTTCAGGGTGACATTGTGAACTGTGAGTAGCTTTGCTGTTTACTTGCTCAGGGAAGGTTGCAGGGACACGGATTGGCTTTTCTCTGTGGGTGGAAGATCTATTCTCAACCATACAGATGCTATGCTGCAAACCTGGTTATGGTCTACTTTCTGAAGTTAGCCTGTGTCATGAAGCTCACAGAATGGTTTGTAACTAATTAAAATTGAATGATTTTCTTATTGCTCTTGGTTTTTTAAAGAAAAGGTCAGTGTTGTTTCTGATGTGCTGTAGTGTGGCCCAAAAGAGCAGTGTCTCTGTGGCCATCCTGAAGAAAAGCTGTCCATCATGGCTTCCTATTGGGTTGCTTCATTTCCTGTCTGCTGAGTGTTTCCTGCTGTTGGATGAAGTTACTTAGCCTTGCTGATGACTAGGTGGGTGTCACAGAGCAGAAATTATCCTGGTGGAACTAAAATCATGTTAAAAGAGCCAAATTATAAAAGAAAAATAAGGAATTTCCTTTGTTTGAATGAGGAAAAGACAAAAAATTTTTCTTACTAAAATTAACCTATTTTAAGGAGGAATACAGTGAGCCATCAATAAACAGGATACCCTATCTGCATAAATATATTCAGTGTTGTTTTTATATTCTCTTTTCATATGCAAAGAAACTACTAAAGCATTATAAAGATTTTACTGAATAAAGTGAAAATTCATTGTGAACCTAGGAACTGTTGATACATCTAGCTGAGGGGTCAGTTATTGTTTACTTTATCTACCTGAGAAATGACATGTGGGAAATCTCTTCAGAAGTGTTCTCTCTGGGGTTGGAGCCTGTCCCTGTGGTGCCACTCTTTCCTGCTGTGAGTTTCCATTTTCATAGAACCAAGATAATAAACAGCTGTGCAAATTGAGTATTTCCCAGGCCAACAGGTGTGTTCGGAAGGCTCAGGAGACCAGCATGGACTGCTTTGCTGGGACCAACTCAAGATGACTCCAAGCTCCTGACTCCCTCTAATTCATACTCCTACTACATGGTACACTATGACCTCAGCGTGAGCCAAATAAACCCTCCTTCATTACACTGGTTTAATCCACTATTTCACCTCAGCAACAATAAAAATGGCTAGTTTAGTTGGCATATACAGAATTGTGATTTTACCAGGCAAAATGCTCAAATACTGGCAATTTCATGTGAGCCTACTCACATGAAGTACTATATATAGATGCAGGAGTTGGAATAAAATAATGAGTAGTAACAGGCATTAGTGGTGTCAATTTTAGGTTTTGTTAGGACTGTACCGACTGCTTTAAAACTGTCACATTATGGTATCCCTTTTATCTCAGCTGGGTCAAGAGCACTACAAATCTGAAGCCTGAGTGGGGTACATAGTAAGATATTGACTTAGACACACACACACAGACACACACACCACCACCACCACCACCACCACCACCACCAACAACAACAACAACAACAACAACAACAACTTTAGCTTGTATGTGCATTGGTGTGTTATTTCTGATAATAGTGTTATTCAATTTTTTTCACAAATTACTAGAAAACCACTCATACCCAAGTCTCTCACTTTTTTCTGTTGAAACAGCATTTACATGTGACAATTGGGTATCAAGATATTGACACTAGATAGCTATCTTTGCTTTTTGTTCTTAAAATAAAATGTGCAATGGCTAGAATGTGTATGTAGAATTGAATTCCCTATATTTTTCCAGACTCTATTATAAAAACTTAGGAATGTGGTTTAAGTGCAGATATCTTTTCCAGTTGGCAGCTGTCATCTGCCTTCGTTGGTGGGTGGGAAAATTGGATACCTAATATTTTATTGGATATATTAAGAAGGTAGGAGATATCTACTTTCAAAGTCATATGTTGCCATCTACTGGCACAGATGTATATTGCAATTCCCCAGATTTGGCTAGAAAAATGCCTAGAATGTAAAAAAACACTATGACTATGGTATAAATCACTCACTACAAGACCCATGAGAATGCATTTACTAAGCAAGCAAATGTGAAAGTTTGTACAGAAGTTATGGTGTGCTGCCAGGCCCACAACATATTTATTGACTGTGAGCAGCTTGATGACTTTTTTTTCATTCTCGTTTTCTGTCTCTCCCTAAATCATGTCTAGGCTGTAGAATCAACATAATACTATATTTTACCTGAAATTTTTTGACTATTGTTTCAATTTAGTGTGAATTATATTTAATTATCTTCTTTTCTATTTTGTGTTCTATAAAACGTAAATACTTTCTTTCTTCTGAAAATTATTAAATATATATATTCCTTTTCCCAACTGGGAGAATAGGGAAGTGTCAAGGACCCTATGATTAGCCTCTTGTAGCTTACTTCTCACAGCTATGCTACCTTTGCCAAGATTATTTCCATCCCTGAAGCAAACCTAGGCATTATTATCAACGACATTATTAGGGAATGTGATTTGTGAACCCCCAACATTGTGTGACCACAAAGCCACTAGCTGTTGTAATGATGCTAAGCTGTCCCACTGAATCCAGTAGGGCTTGGGAGGTGGAGGGTTGTTTATGAAACTGGGTGTCCAGTTGGTGTGTTAATGTTCAGTATATTTAGAGTTGTCTTATCCTTGGGAAGAATTGTTTCTAGAATCAATGTGAAACTGATGTAAAATATAATTTGCTGAATGTCAGTATAGCAATACTCACTTTTAAAAAAAGTTCTGTTTGCTTGGAATGCCAGTTTTCATCCTCCTCCCATAAGGTATAGTTCTTGCAGGCAATAAACATGTAGGTCTTGTGTTTTAATTCAGTCTGCTAATCTGTAATTTTTTAATTGGAAGCTTGAGGTCATTAACTTTCAGAGTTGCTGCTAAATGGTATGTAGTAATCTGGCTTGTAAACTATTGTCTTAGAGTTTAAACTATATTACTCCATGTCCTTCCTCTGCTTTAAATCGGCTGGCGGTCTGGAGGCTCTGCCTGTATGTGACTTGGTTCTTCTTTCTTGCAGCTTTTCATATTCCTACTTTATTTTAACTAGAATGTGACATATATAGTTCACTTTTGGCCCTTTGTTGCTTATATTCCAGATGGCTTATTTCTAGGTGGATATTTCATTCTCTAGATAAGAAGAGTTTGCTGCTGTAGTTATATTGATTATGTTTTCTAGACCTTTAGCTTCTCCTTCTGTGTTCATTTAAATATTTGGAATTTGGGCTTTGTCGTAACTATTTTTCTCTTGCTATGACAACACATCATGATGTGGGCAACTTATAAAAGAAAGTTTTAATTGAGCTTACAGTTTCATAATATTAGGGTCCATGATGGCAGAGCAAAAACATGGTGGTAGGAACAGCTGAGAGTTCACATCTTAATCTGCAGATAGGAGACAGGAGGAGAGAGAGAGGGAGGGAGGGAGGGGGGAAAGGAAGGGAGGAAGGAAGGAAGAGCTAATAATGACATGAGTCTTTTGAAAAATCAAAGCTCTCCCCCATGACATACTTCCATCAATAAGAGCGTGCCTCCTAATCTTTCTCAAACAGTTCTACTACCTAGGAATCAAGTATTTAAACATGTGAGCTTATGAAGGGACCATTTTCATTCAAATGACTGTAGTCCACTCCCTGGCCTCATATGCTGTGGCCAAATCCTAATGCAAAAAAAAAAGTGTATTTAGTTCAACTTCAGAAGTTCCTATAGTCTTTCAGTCTCAACACTGTTTGAGAGTGCAGGTTCCAAGTGTCTTCTGAAACTCAAAACTCAAAACAATTTCTTTATTGTAATCTACTATACAAAGAAAATCATATCACGTATTTCCATCATGTAATGGCAAAGACTATATATGTCAGCATTCCAAAAGAGATGAAACAAGACATTGTGTGGAAATACTAGACCAGAGTAAGATCAAAACACAACAGGGCAAACTCTAAATTTCTTTAGCTCCATGTATAATGTCACGTGCTTATATGACTCTGCTGTTCAGCTTTGCTGCCTGTCAGATACATCTCTCTTGGGTTGGGTCTACTCTTTGTATGCAGCCCTTCTTGGCAGATATCCCATAGTTTTGGCATCTTGGTGCCTCCAATGCAATCCAAGCCTCTCTTTCTCAGCTTCACACAATAGCCTCATGGGCCTTCATGTGGAGACAACCCTGATACACACTTGACCTCTGTGGCTCTGTGGAACTGTGGAGGAAGTGTCTACCACCCCTTAACTAATGCAGCCTTTGGCTAGCACAATGTGGATGGCACTGCCAAGTTTAGCTACCAACTTGGGGTGAACTATGTCCTCTCGTGGATCATTTTTGTGATAGCTTTGAATTGCTGTTGCATTTTGAGAGCAGAAACCCCACAAGCCTTTTCCTTTTGCAGACTGGAAGCTTACCTGGCTGAGGTCTAGACCTGGGAACACCCCTCCCTTTATTTCAGTGAGTGTCAGGCCTCTCCTTGTTCTTTTAGTTCTAGCCTTGGCTCCAATATTAAGTTTCCTTATGTTCTTTTTTCACTTCAGACTGTACATCTTGTCTTTCTTAGACCCGCATGAGTACAAATACTAATAAGCACACCTCAGAGCCAATATTGAGCTTTCTTTAAATATTCTTCAACAAAAGAATCAGTTCATTACATTCCAGGTTAGCTTCAGACAGATTTGTAGGACAAGGACAGAAAGCAGCTACAGTTTGGGCCAAGATATCACACAAATGCTCTCTAGCTCAGTTGCTAATATGGATCTGAAACCTCTGCAGCTGGGCCTCTGTAGTCCATGTTGCTTTAAGCACTATTGTCTTCCAAGTTACTGCTAGGATGGCCCATTGCATTCTGCTTATAGAACTAATCTGCTTTTCTAGTCCAAAATCACAGACATCTGCATCCCACAGACAGACAAACAAACCACACTATCAAGTCTGTCACAGCAATAGGCCACATTCTGATCCCAACCTCTGCATTAGTTCCTTTTCTTTTTAATTGCTGACATGACAAACCTCCATGACCAAAGCGACTTAATTGGCTTAGAGTTTCAGAGTGTTAGGACTCATGATGACAGAGCAAAGGCATACTGCCAGGAACAACTGAGAGCACACATCTTAATCTCTAAGTAGGTAGTAGAGGGAAAGCATCCTGGGAGTAATGTGAGTCTTTTGAAACATCAAAGCCTGTCTCCATTGCACATGTCCTCCAACAGGAGGATACCTCCCAGTCCTTTTCTAATAGTCTCACCAACTAGGAATCAAGTATTCAAACTGTGAGCCCAGGGGAAATCCACTCAAATGACCACAGTCATTCCACGCTGTCACAGAGATTGGCATGTCCTGTTGGTACTTTTAATTTTATCTTTATTGTCTAATCTTCAAATTTAATATTACACCTGCTACCTGGTCTATCAGTGAAGTTTCTTACTGAGCCTTTTTATTTAAATGAGAGTTTCACTTTCAAGATTTACATTTTAATTTTTTTGGTATGTTTTTTTTTAATTCCTTTATCATATTCTGTATTGAATTTCCCTTTTACTAACTGTTTTCATTCTCTTTTAAATCATAAATTTATTCTTGTCCTATTTGACTTTATTCTTTAATCCTCAATATTGTATCCAGTTAACCCTCATTTAAAGCTGCTGCTCTGGATCTGGCTTTTGGGGCACAGTTGTACTCTCTTTTTCATGGTTCTTGTCTTTGCATTATGAGTTGCACATGTGCTCATTGGATAAACGTTTTTCTTTCTAATTTTTATATTCTTTCTATTGAAATGTTTTCATTATTCAAATGGATTGAAGTGTCTTTCCTTCCCTCTGCACTGAATGTGTTGCTCACTTCCTAAAATCTCATCCCTCGTGACCCATAGCACTAGTCATTATCTCTAGCACCATTCTGAGAGTAGGCTATCCTTCAGCATTCCTTCAGATACCACACTACCAGCTACACAATGTTGGAATGTTGTTTGAGAGGCATTCGTGTGGTTACCAGCCCCTTCCCTACAAAAAGCTGTGTATCAATAATCATACTTGTCTACCTATGCTTATGTCCTCATGATTTTAATACTATATTGTGTTATAAATACTCTCTGAGTGTAAATGTAGGTCAAAGTAGCTGTATGTCTTAATAGGCTTAGCCATATATTTGTAGCTAGTCTTCTTAATGTTGAGTAACATATTTTTTTATACATGTATCAGCACTGAATATATTTAATTTCATATCATATCCTGCCAAAGGAATAAAAACATAGACAACTTTGGCTTTAAAGTAAATTTTACTTTAAGTAAAATTTAAATTTAAATTAAAATTTACTTAAAGTAAAATTCAGTCTTTTTTCATAGACAGGTAATTGGTCACTAGATTTCCTCCTTGGTGAATAACAAGGTCATCTCTTCTACTTTGTTTCTCAGGCTCTGTTCTTTAAGAACATTTTGAACACAAGGGTACTGATGTTTTTCATGTGTTACTACAAATGTTTAGGGGACTGTCACTTGTCTTCCACTTTTGTTTATGCCAATTGTCATCATAATTTCTTGAGGTTTTTATTTATTCAGGTGTGTTCTTTAATATGTGATAGACTTTCTGACTTTATGATGACAAGTCACTCCCCCACTATGAACTCAAACACATATTCTT
>JADRCD010238710.1:0-29134 GCA_019843815.1 Montemys delectorum
AGAAAGCGTTAAAAAGGAAAAGCCACCACAATTTAAAACTGTCGTAATTGGTGCCTTAATTAGGGACTATCTTGGCTAGAAACACTTGCCTATTCTTAACTGAATGCATTTTTAATGATAAAAATGTGTTTTTTATTTTATAGTGTTTATCTGAAAACCATACATTTTCTAACTAACTGTGATTTTATTACATTATTTTCTTTTTCAGAATCGAAGGCAGCTATTTTTTCTGTATAACATACTGTCAAGGTCAGCCTATTGTTCACTAAAATAACAAGAAAGTTGAAGTGTCTTAACTATATTACTGTGTTCTCTACAGTATCATGCATTTCCCCCAAACTATTGACTTGTTGAAATGGAAAAAGTATTTTAGATTAATGTAAATGGGAGGGAAGCTGTTGAATTCACTCTTCCCTCGTGACCTCTTACTAACAAATCCTCTTTGCATTTTGACATTACAGCAACTGCTTTTGCTTTGTAACTTATAGTGTAAAAGTAAAAGAAAGACAGTGAGAAAGAGAGAGACAGTGACGCAGGGAGGCATAGACAGACACAGACAGACAGAGACAGGCAGACACAGACACGGAGACAGACAGAGATAGAGACAGAGACAAAGAAAAAGAGACACACAGAGAGGTGAAGACTCTTCATGTTGCTTCCACCTTTTAGCAATTGTGGCTCATTCTGCCAAAACAATGTCATTCCAAACGTTTCTTTGTGGCTTTCACTGATTTTTGTTTGTTTGCTCTGAGTTTGGGATAACACTGAAAAGTGGCATTGTGAAGTTCACCTTTTGGAAGACTCAGAATTATATTTTCATTAGAACGGAGCCAATTCAACCCCAAATCCTTTGGCCCAAACCATCTCCAATACTTTCAATCTTTTACAGTGCAGGCCACAATTAGATAGACGTGTTGACATCATGTTGACATATAGCAACGGGTTGCCTTTTGATGCTGGCTGGTGGTATTAAATGCCTTTTAAACTATTTTTTGTTAATTTTGTCATTCTTTTTATTTCTATTCTTTTAATCATTTTCTTAGCAAACCCATTAATTTTGTTCTACTGAAATCTCAAAGTGTTTGCTATTCTTTTATGACATGAGTCCACATTAAGTCCTGAGACTGGGGAGCTGGGTCAGCAGTCAAGTTGCCCACTTACTGATCTACTGTCAATTTGTCCATCTCTGAAGGAATGTCTATTTGAGTGTAATGTCTGGTTTTTACTCACATTACTTGACTTGTTATGTGGTTATGTGTGTGTGTGTGTGTGTGTGTGTGTATGCATACATGCATATATATGTATATGGTTTTACATATATACATGTATATATACACATACATATATATGTATATATCATATATTTCATGTATATATAATATATGAATATGGTTAAGACATACACATTCTACCTCTGTAGGTTTGCTGTTAACTCTGAAGACTGTTCGCAGCAGTGGTGGTCCTACCTGTGCTCGCAGGCTTGTCTATACTCCTGGGAGGCTAGCTCTCTCCTGGTGCTACCTGGGTATGGAGCCGTGTGGCAGAGGACCGGCTCCAGGCAACACCATATTGGATTCTTATCACACTTTTAAAGGGCAGTTTCTAGTATCAGGCTTGATTTCATTTTGGACTCTTGTCTGCTGTATTGGTCTACGGCCTGGATTTGTATGAACACCAGACAGTAGCTTTGTGAATGGTCTCCAAGCACTGAGTATGAGACATTCAGCACCGTGCTTTTTCAGAATTGCGGTTATTTATAATCATTTGTGACTTCAAAAGATTTTTATGATTTTTTTCCTTACTTTTGAAGGAGCCCCATAAAACATGGAATGCCTTTCCATTTCCTAGAATCTTCTTCTAGTCATTAAAATATTTTATGTGCTTTTGTTATTTAAACTTATGTTAACATTTAAATATATTTTGGTCATATTTTTCCTCACCCACGCCCAACCAGATCTTTTCCACCTTTTTCCTTACAAAATAAGAAAGTCAGTTGTAACTGCTGTGAGAGGAAAAATCAGTTATCTCCAATAGAGTGACACTGGGTATATCAACCATCTAGGGCAGGTCTCATATTTTGGAGAAGCTGATGAACACACAAGCATCTCATCTGGTTATTTTTTTGTTATTGTTAACAGGACCATTTTCTTTATATTTTTAAAAAGCAGTTTATTTTTAGTGTATAGAAACACAACTGAATTCACATTCTGATTTTATGTTCTGAAACCTTATTGTATTCATTAATTAGCTGTATCAAGGTTGTTTGAGTTTGGGGTGCTCCTTGATGAATTGCTGTGCGGTGAACACAGCCTAGCCCTCTAAGAGTCTGGTGTTAGAAACTTTATGTCAGTGAGAGATTGTGCTGTGCAGGCAGGGCTTTCTGACTAGCAGTCTGCTGAAAGTATTGATATGACATGTAGGTGGATGGTTTTTCTGGCTAAGTTCAATGCAGCTGATTTCATCAATATATTTATCCTAAGCACTGCAATTTAATTACTGAATTTGAGATTCTTACAAGTGAATTTCGGGGTATATATATATATTAATAGAATATATATATTCTATTAATGTATATTATATTCTATATATATAATATACATTATATATATAATATATTCTATTCTATATATCCTATATCCTATTCTATGGTCTCCCTGATCTCCCACTTCTATCTACAATGTTTCAATCCATCACAATTCCCATTTTTTTTTATAATGACAATATTAAATTTATGAGAAATATCTAAAATTTAGGTATGCTGAGTGGTTTTATGTTACTTTAACACAAGCTAGACTATGAGAAGGAACGGGACCTCAACTGAGAAAAATGACCCCACAGTATTTTCTTTATATTCTTAATTAGTGATTGATAGGGGAGGCTCTGACCATTGTGGGTGGTACCATTCATGAGGTCGTGGCCCTGAGTTCTATAAGAAAGCATTCTGTGCAAGCCAGTAAGCAGTACTGGCCTTCCTGACCTCAGTATCCGCTCCTGTCTACAGAGTCCTGCCCTTCACGAATTCCTACCCACACTGATTGTCATGAAAATATTATATGAGACTGTGCCTGAAATAAACTTGTCCCACCCTAAGTTGGTCTGGTCATGGAATTTCATCACAGCAATTTTAACCCTAACTATGCAGCTAGATAATAAGTTATGTAAAATAAATAAGACAATGCAGAATCAGTAACAAAGAAAAAGTACTTCATAAGAACCAACGAAGACTCCATGCAGATTCTTCATGATTTCCCAAGTTGTGAAAACAACACTGGAAATAAGAAAAAAAAAAAAAAAAAAAAGAGAGAGAGAGAGAAAAAGTAGTCTTTTTCATAAGTTGTGTTAGAGAAATTATATAGCAATGTAGAAGGACCTTAGCCAACCCCTACCTCACATCAAATAAAAATAGAATTTTCTGTCTTATTTAAAGTACAAGCATAAAGGTAAAAATAACTAATATGTAGAATATGAGACTTGAGGGTGTGTCATGATCTTAGAGCAGGCACAATGTTATCAACCTAGTGGCATAGTAACTTAGCCTAAATATTGACAAATAAAGCTGCATCAAAATCAGAAGCCATCATCCCTTACAAAGCATCAGTGGAAGAAATAAAAGGCAACTCCCTACGTGGAAGAAAACATTAGCAGCACATGTATTCAACAAAGGGATTGCAGAGTGTGAAAAGTACCACAAATCCACAGGAGTCAGGCAGCCACCCCATTTGTAAAATGTACAATGAATTTGAAGAGGCATTTCACAAAAGATGGTGTCAAATTTCAGTAGGTAATATGAAAAGTTATCCTGCATTAGAAGTCTTTATTGAAATGTAACCTCAATCCGGAATGTAATGTTACCCTACTTACAGAATGGTTAAAAAGTGAAAGATGAAAAATTCCAAATGTGAGTGAGGATTTGGGAGTACATGCGGTAGTAGCAAGGTGTGAAATACTACAGTCACTTAGACACTGTTTGGCAGGCTCTAGGAGAGCTCCATATATACCCCGCAACTCAGTCATCTTACCAACAGCAGATGCCCCACAAAATCACTTTAAATGTTCTATAAAATACTTGTAATAAAATTCCTTTGCAAGTATGGTTTCCAGCCGTTGTGCTCTTTACTTAAATTTGAAAGTGGTAATGGCCTGGATAACATCTGTTTTTTCATTCTTTTTTAAATAAGATATGTATGTATGTATGTATGCATGCATGCATGTATGTATGTACGCATGTACTATGTGTACAGGTGACTCCAAAGGCCAGAAGGTGGCACTGGATATCTGGAAATTGTTATAGGCTGTTGCAAGCCGTAGGACATGGGTGCCAGGAACTGAAAATAGGTCCCTTGCAAGAGCAGCCAGTGCTGTTAACCACTGAGCTATTTCTCTAGTTCCATGCACAAAGTATTCATAGTGGAAAACTGAAAATTAATAAAAATGCTAGACAAGAAAATTCATAGGATAAATACATTATGCTATCATATACAATAGTTGGCATTTATTATTAGCACAATCTAATCTTAAAAATATATTAATACTGATAATGGTGAGGAAGTGTGTAGTGATATTTATTGCAGTTGTAATTACCATTTTAGAAATATTTGAAACTCTGTATTCTCTGAAAGAAGAAACATTCTATTTTACTCATAAAGTAGTAAATGATATTTTTACAAAGTAACAATAGACAGAAAGGATGGCAACTATATCCCTTGATGCGACTATGCCCTTGGGATTGGGACTTTGATTATAAACTTTTGTTAAGTTTAAAAGTACAGTCAGAACCAGATATAATCTTAAATAATGTGAAACTGAATAACTGCACAAACTGCTTGGTTTTTATCACCAGTTTTTCTTTTAAAGAATTTTATTTTCATATTTTAAATGTTACTGAATTAACTTTCATTTTTAAAGTCATTTTTTACTCAGATCCATAATAATATTTTTAATAATTAAAATTGATTCTGGTTAATGATATCTTTTCTGATGACTTTGGTATGGTTCATAGAGTAAATTCTTTCTATTTTTTTCCTCTGTCTGTCTGTCTGTCCGTCTGTCTGCCTCTCTCTCTCTCTCTCTCTCTCTCTCTCTCTCTCTCTCTCTCTCTCTCTCTCTCTGTGTGTGTGTGTGTGTGTGTGTGTGTGTGGTGTTTATATGTATTCATTTGGCGATGTTTTGTTAAACTTTACATATTATGTATATCTTTTAACATAGTGGGCTGGACAGAATGAATAGCTCTGTCAGTGAAGCACTCACTACAGAAGTTCAAACACCTGAGTTCTATCCCCAGCTAGCTATGTAAAATAACTAAACATGGAGGCATATATTTGTTATTCTACTTCAGGGAAGGCAGAGACAGTGGAATCCCTGTGGGAACTATCCAGCCACTCTAACTTTTTTCATGAGCCAGAGGCCAAGGACAGAGCCAGAATCAAAGGAAGTGAAAGCATTTTTTAATTGGATATTTTATTTATTTACATGTCAAATGTTATCCCCTTTCCAGGTTTCCCCTTTGCAAACCCCCTCTTCCATCCCCCTTACCTTGCTTCTATGAGAGTGCTCCCCCACCCACCTACCACTCCCACCTCACTGCACTCACTAGCACTCTGGATTTTTGAGGATGACATCAAGAGTTAAGAGACCTTTCATCTGCATAGTCAGAGGTGCAAGTGTGTGTACACACACACACACACACACACACACACATACACACACACTTCCACTATCTTTATATACCAAAAATGATTTCAATATGAATCATAACATTTAAATGTTTTCACCAAAGAAAATTATCCCCCTGTACATAATGTAGTAGAATTGGAAACTGACCACAAAAGCATAAACAAACAAATTTACTTTAATTCGTTCACTTAAATTTTACTTAAATTTTTAAATGCTTTCAATTAACAATAGCTATAACAGAAAAGTCAAAACTGTAAATATGGACTAATCAGACAACAATAATCACAAGAGACACATGCATCTTAAAGGGCCTCTAAAACACATTGTCTGCAGGGGCAAAGTGAAACTTGCCACATTATGCCTTCCAGTCTCTATGCCATCACACCTGGCTTCTTATTTTCTGTCTGGGGATCCTGTCTAGCCTCTTCACAATTACAACTGTTTACAGAGCCAGGCTGTTAATGGTATTACTTTATTAAACAGTACGGTGCTATTTTTGTAGATTATGCTAGATCATCATTCATTACCTGCTCAGATTTATGGTGAACTGAAAATGTGTTGATGGATTTTATTTTATGAACGACTTGATCATGATAAATCACACAATAGATACTTTTCATATAAAATAACAGATTTATTATATATGAATTTCAATATAATAAATGGGTACTACTGCTAACATTCACTAAAGAATACCTCTAAATTAGTTTTTCTTTATTTCTTATGGTCACATCACTACAAAGAACATCATGGGAAAAGAAGAAAAGGAAAGGAAAGGGAAGGGAAGGGAAGGGAAGGGAAGGAAAGGAAAGGAAAGGAAAGGAAAGGAAAGGAAAGGAAAGGAAAGGAAAGGAAAGGAAAGACAAGTTCTCTGTCCACTAAAGGTTCACCTCCTTATTCAAATATGTTCCCATTCCCACTCTGTTAATTCACACTCTGGTAGCTGACTCCCTAAATGAGCCATTCCTGGGCATGTATACACACACACACACACACACACACACACACACACACACACACACACTTAATTTTTTAAAGAAAAACTATGCTCTTCTAAATCTCAAATTTGAACCAAAGGAAAAAAATTGTGCTAAAGGTCATGATGAATCTTCATGTGGTAATTATCTTTTTAAAAGAATTCTTTGACTATTTCATAATGCGTGTTGTATTTATATCATTTCCATTCTTCCTTCCAACTCTTCCTATATCTTCCTCTACTTCTAGAATCCACAAAATTCTCCCTAATTGTTATTGGTACAGGGTTTAGGGGTAGAACTCTTTGACATTCTTTCAGTACATAACTGGCACATTAACTGTAGTGGCCGTTATGCAGGCTGTTAAGGACTCCCATTGGTTGGATTTTATGGGTTTAGTGCCACTATCATTTCGGGAACACACGGTCTATTAGCAGGTATCCTAGTTTTCTGACTCTTATAATGTTTTTGCTCTCATTTCATGGTTTCCCTTGAGGTAGATGGATAAAATAGGGCTGGACACTCCGCATACACTGATTCTTTGCATTGGGACCTGATGGAGCCGTCTGTAGTAGTTTCCATTTACTGGAAAAAGAAAAAAATCTTTGATGAAAGATAACAGCTACACATATCTATGGGTATAAGGATATGTGTTTAGAAAACAGAGCTATTCTGTTTTGTAAAAGTAGGAGTAGGAAATCTCCTTAAAAATCAGTGGCTCCTCCAGCCACAGATAGTTGGCTAGGTTAACAGTATCAGGCCTGAATTCCTTACCATTAAGCCAGACTTCAGTCCAATTAAACAGCTGTTGGTTGTTCTCATGATATAAGTGACACTCTTAGATCTTTGGCAAAATCTTGCCATACCAGTTACCGTTTGTGTTTTTAGTCTTTACTGCTGGGAAGAGATATCCATTGCTTATATCACACGATAGGTTGCTTTACACACGTTTGGAGATATGAGGACTGTTCCTCAGTGAAGAGGCTCTCAGGCCAGTTTTAGCTTAATTCCTCCATATCTGAGTTTGAACAGTATGCTATCTTCAGCAACAGCATCTTATTTGTAAGTTCTGGGAGACAAGAAAGGGATATTTTAAAAACCTATATTATTTTGGAAATCCCTATAACTCCCTTACCCCCAGTGAATAGTAAAATAGTGTAGAAACATTTTTTTCCCTAAGACAAAGTTAGAGTCTTCAGTAGAAGATGAGGCAGAAAACTCGAGACCTCCAGATGTCTAGCATCGTACACATGGGGCTGCACACACCGGCCCACACTCAAACACACACTCATCAATATTAGACGTGTTATAATTAAAATATCAGTGGTTAACCTAACTAGCAACAAGCAAGGGCTTCTGTATTTGGATGTTTTAAAGGTCAAAGTACTGGAGTACTTACACTAAATCGTATGGGATAAATGATGGCACTCTGGGAGATTAATAGCCACTGTCGACTTCTGTAACCAAGGCCATGCAAAAATGTCACCCAGAACGCAATTCCTGGTCTCCACAGAGAAGCATATGCTAGACGCTTGGGGAGCACCTATCGGCCCATCTGTCTGGGAACTGGCAACTTTTGAAGCCTTGGCTTGCTCCAGAGAGCCTACTGTTAAGCTTCTTAATATTTAGCTAAGAATGTTGTAGAGCTGTTGATCTAAAATCCATTTATCAAAACAGCTCCCTGAAGAATTATCTTTTCACACACCTAATTGCTATATCTTTTTTTTTTTAATTATAGGAAACAACTGAGACCAAGGAAATCAGCATGTGGGTCCCCACCATCCAGAGCTAGCACATGCTTGAAAAGAAATGCAGGGTAAAACTATCTCAAAAGAATTAATGGTGCTTAAACTTACCTTCAACACCTCTACTTACCATAGACCCTGATATTATAGATACAACATTTTTATTAATTCTCAGTGTAAATTTTGTATTTTAACAAAAGATACAAAAGGTGGTATCTTTAGTCCACTATATCTTCTTTTATCCAGGAATAATATTTAATCCTACATAAAAATTTAAATAATTTCCATCAGTGATATTGTACATAGTTTTCTTGGAAAATATCTATGTTTGAGTTTACTGTATAATGGAGTCTGTAATGTAAGTGGAAGATCTACAAGTTCCATACAACCACACTAAAACAACATGGGGAACATGCAGCCTCTTCAACAGACAGTGCTGGGGAAAATGGATGGCTACATGTAGAGAAATGAGACTGGTCCTTTACATTCACTTACCTGGCACCAAAGTAAACACCCAATAGATCACTGACTCCAATCCTGCTTTGATAGAATTATTGTCAGCTTGAAAGAAAATGTATTGAGTAAATATGATATAGATAAAGATATTGAATATGAAAATTCCAATAGCAACAAGAAAGAACAGAGGAAGGAAGGAAGGAAGGAAGGAAGGAAGGAAGGAAGGAAGGAAAGGAAAAGCACTGGTAGAACAACCAGATGCCAAAGATTTGAGAAAAACTCAAAGATAAGTTGAAGACAGACACAAGTAGAGTAACAGATAAACCTGGAGTCTTTTTAGTCTTCAAAACATGACAGACTACAGATGACTAAATGACTTATGTCATCCACATTATCTCCATCCACTGTTATCTCAGGTTCTTTTATTCTTGTTTTTGAATGAGATGCATTTAATTTTGATCCTAAACTTGTCATACGAGTGGGTTTTGACCGTGTAAAAGAGGACCGTGTTTGGGGTATAGGTTTTTTTTTTTTTTTTAAGAACTTGGCCATAGATATTTTACACACCTCAGATGGTGACATTTTAGAGTTTTCAGATGAAGTTTTATCAGCATTTTTGACCTTTGGTAATAAAATGGTATGGGATTCTTAAAGCCTTGGTATGTGATAATTGCATGTAAGTAGTCTCTTCGTGGATCAAAAGCTAAACAAGTACTTGCTGAGTAGTTCCATCTCTTTAATTGGAAAAAAAAATGAATATATTTCCACAAGGAACAAAGGTCTTTGCTTTCATGGTTAAGGTTAAAGACTTAGCTGGGGAGTGGTGATGCACATCTTTAATCCCAGCACTTGGGAGGCAGAGACAAGCAGATGTCTGAGTTTCAGGCCAGCCTGGTCTACAGAGTGAGTTCCAGGACAGCCAGGGCTACACAGAGAAACCCTGTCTCAAAAAACAAAAACAAACAAACAAAAAAAGTTATATACTTAGAGATAAGTAAAGTACCTTACATCAATAGGTACGCATAAAGGAATCACGTGACATTGAGTTTGGAGAACCTTTCTATGTGCAAATCAAAAGACAGTTGTTAAAGTGAGAAGAGGGAATAGAGTATGGTTTTAAATAAAGAGGATTGAAGCTAGAGTGATGACTCAGTACCTTAGTAGATGGTATTTCTCTTTAATTCATGTGTAGTAGGCTATTCTAAATTTCATATAAACACAAAGCATTGTTTTGCTTATTCTATATCCTGTCCACATTGCACAATTGCCCAACATTCCCACAAGTCATTTGTAGGGTGTTTATCAAATAATTTTAGGCATCTCTGAATTGTCCACCTCCACTGCCATGTGATATCCTCATTTTTGTCTGTTTTTCTTTGGACTGTAATAATGTTTCCTGACACTGGTATAAATTGCTACTCCCATAAAGTTCTACTGAAGGCACATGGAAAAAATAGTCTCAGAATATTCTCTTTTGAGTTTTGCTATTCTAGATCTTGCTATACCCAGCAACCAGCTATATCTGTCAAATCTATACTTGTGTGTATTCCAAGATTTTTCTCAAATAATGTATATTTCCATTTTGAGTAGACAACAACTGGAATATTTTAAAAAACATTTTCTTAGTACTTAATTTGTGACAATAATATTAGGACTATATTATATTATCACATCTAAACATCACTGTGATATCAAGCCTCTTAAAATTTGTTTCTCCATATGAGACTAAATTAAAGAATTGTTAATTACTTATAAATCATTTTAATAAGCAAGTAACAACTTGTCTATTAACATGGAACTCCCTGAAAGCAGAATTTAAACTCTTTAACAATTTAGTACATCATATCTATTATGTATATCCCTTTGTTGTGATTTTTGTCAGTCACTGCATAATGTTTTACTATGTGTTCCATTTCACATGAAAAATAAGCTAAGCTAAAGGTAGCATTATTATCATTGTAATTTGGATAGAAAATTTTGAAGATATCATCTGACTCATGATCACACAGTAAGTAGAAAACACTGACTGAGAGTGAAGTTCATCAGAAGCATGCCTGTTCTCTCACACCCTCCCCACAGTACCCTGAATCCTCAGTGACTCGATGAACTTTAAATAACTTTTCTGAGTTGTCACTTGATTGCATTCCAGGTTCTTCTTTCTGACCTGATGGAAGAGTGCAGGTGCTATACTTAGAATGACTCTTTCTCACCTCTCCTTGCCGCTCATCCTTGAACTAGAACTTCTGTCCTGGGAAAGCTTTCCAAAGAATGACTTGTTTACGCATGAGCATGCTGAAGACAAGGGTTCAGACATCATTGCTCTGGGATGATCCCCATAACTAGACAATTTAACATGAATTTCTGCTTCTGAGTATAATAATTGAATAAAAAATGCCAGGAAATGTGTTTAGAGGTTTCTTAACATCCAATCAAACATTTTAGACTAATAGGAAAAAACAAACATATCTTAATTAGTGTGTAGAAAATTAGCCCTTTGTATAACAGCTAAAACTATAATATCATCTATATTATTTAACTTTAGTGGCATAAATAATTTTCCAGAATTATTTGGGAGAACAGTTTTTGTGAATCATGCTGTATTTACCTTTATTAAGACATTTCTTACTCAGAATATGCAAAAGAAGTTCACTGAGTGAAAATATTATTTCTCAAATACCAGTTTAGAAAATCCATCCCAGTATCCTACAATGTAGTCACGAAAGCTCTCTGGAAAAAGTTGCAAAAGCCTCCAATAAACAATTAGAAGAAGGAGATTAGTGAGAGCTGAGGTTTACTTTCTCGGCCCTTGGTGGCCATCAATCACAGCCACCTTGTAAGTCAGATGATACTCTGACCCATGTTTTTTCAGTGATCTTTGTATTTTATGACATGGAAACATTTGAAAAATAAGTATTTTACAAGGCAAGAATATCAAACATAAGCAATACATTAGACATAAAAAGTTCTATTAAGCAATCCAAGACTGACAGATTTGAAGCTCAAAATATCTTTTATTAACAATCTTTGATAAAGTTCGTCATAAAGAAAAATCTGAGAGAAATGCATATTTAGAAAATATTATAAAATACAGTCTGCAATTCTTTAGAAAATAATTTTGGAATTTCCCAAAAGAAATACACCTTCATTTGTACAAATCAGTGTCCTGGAATTGCCTGGCAAATTAACTACATATGCCTCATATCATATCTTAAAATCTATTTTAATATTTAGGATGGAAACAAGACATTTTCATAAAAGTGCAAGATTATGAACAATGACTTGTACTTCAAACCTAAGCCTTGTAATGAGAGAACATATTTTGAATTGTGTAACCCTATTTAAATGCCAGATTTAAATAGTAAATCATATGCAATTTACTTAAAGCCTATATTCAGTCTTCATAACCAAATGTCACTTCCTTTTATTAATGGGAAACAATGTTTAAAAGCCAAAGGCATTGCTAAAAGAAAGTGGTGTGTCTGGAAAAATCATAAATAACCCTAAGCACTTTAATGTTAAGTCTACTAGAAATGCAAAATGATTATATATGAGTACATTTGAACAGGACCCTTGGTACTTTAAAAAATGCTAAAATGATTCTAAAAATTCTACGTTTGCCTTAATATTTTATATGAATTAAAATTCCATTATATTAAAATGGAATTATTGAAGAGATACAAATACATTTTCTAATTTTAAACTTAAAATTAAGCTCATATATACATGCATAAATTCTTAAAAGACATACACTCTCTCTTCATCCCTTCGTGGTCTCTCTCTTCATCCCTTCGTGGTCTCTCTCTTCATCCCTTCGTGGTCTCTCTCTTCATCCCTTTGTGGTCTCTCCATCCCTTCGTGGTCTCTCTCTTCATCCCTTCGTGGCCTCTCTCTTCATCCCTTTGTGGTCTCTAGGTGCTCTCCCTTTCTGCACTCAGGAGACACCATTTCCTTGCTGCTTTCTGGCCTAGCATGCATTCTGCAAGTGTGGAATGTCCACATCTGCTGAAAAGGATGATGATGGCTCTTGCGATGATGCTGCAGAAGAAATCTCCTTTGCAGAAAAAGATGTTTTAGGAATAGTTTTGGGCAAAGCCAATTCTAAAAGGTTTCCAATTTCTGTAATACTGAATTGAGAAAACAAATGGCTGCACTTCTGTAGGAAATGGTCACTTTGTTCTTCTCCTATTTTCTGAAAATAGATGGAGACCAAGAATTAGCCCACCGCAACCACATCTGGTGGGCTTCGTTCAAGGTAAATTTGCTTTTAGTCTTGCTTATAACTCCAATCTTACATACTGCTTTAAAAGTTTTTCAATATTTATTCCTATATATCGTACAGTTTATTGAGGTATCTATAAGAATACTTTACAGTAAATATTCTTTTCAATTTTAACTTTTCCTTTGTTTAACTTAATCACTTTACCTCTCACTGCCCAACTCCCAGTCATTCCCTCTCACAGCCCTTCCCCCATCCCCTTCCTCTTCCCTGATCAGGTGGAGTCTCCCTGCTTCTTCCCCTAAACCATGCATATCAAGTCTCTGTGAGGGTAGATACATTCTCTTCCACTCTCCTACTGAGGCCAGACAAGACAGCCCAGCTAGAACATATCCCATTTATAGGCAACAGCTTTTGGGATAGACTTTGCTCCAGTGTTCAAGACCCACAAGAAAACCAAGCTGCACATCCGCTATGTATGGGCAGGGAGGCCTAGGTCCAGCCCATGTATGTTTTTGTTGGTGGTTCCATCTCTTAGAGCCACAAAGGTCCGTGTTAGTTGACTCTGTTGGTCTTCTTGTCGAGTTCCTAATCCCTTAGAGGCTGCAATCTCCTCCTGCTCTATCTACTTTTTGGTTGTGTGTCTCTGTATCTGTCTGAGCCAGCTGGTGGATGGAGCCTCTCAGAGGACAGCAAGCTCCTGTCTGCCAACATAACAGAGTGTCATGAATAGTGTCAAGGATTGATGCTGGCCCATGGGATGCATCTCAAGTTTGGCTGGTTATTGGTTAGCCATTCCCTCAGTCTCTATTTCTTCCCCCATTCCTGAATTTCTTTTTTTATTAGATATTTTCTTTATTTACATTTCAAATGTTATCCCCTTTCCCAGTTGCCCCTCTGAAAAAAACTCCTATTCCTTTCCCCATCCCCTTGCTCACCAACCCACCCTTTCCCGCTTCTTGGCCCTGGCATTCCCTACACTGGGCTATAGAACCTTCACAGGACAGAGGGACTCTCCTCCCATTGATGATCAACTAGGCCATCCTCTGCTACATATGCAGCTGGAGCCATGAGTCCCACCATGTGTAATCTTTGGTTGATGGTTGAGTCCCTAGGAGCTCTGAGGGTACTAGTTAGTTCATATTGTTGTTCCTCCTATGGGGCTGCAAACCCCTTCAGCTCCTTGGGTCCTTTCTCTAGCTCCTTCATCAGGGACCCTGTGCTCAGTCCAATGGATGGCTGTGGGCCTCTACTTCTGTATTAGTCTGGTACTGTCAGAGCCTCTCAGGAGACAGATACATCAGGCTCCTTCCAGCCAGTACTTGCTGGCATCCACAATAGTGTTTCGGTTTGGTGATTGTATATGGAAAGGATGGGGAAGTCTCTGCATTGTCTTTCCTTCAGTCTCTGCTCCATATTTTGTCTCTGCAACTCCTTCCATGGATATTTAGTTCTCTTTTCTAAGAAGGATTGAAGTATCTACACTTTGGTCTTCCTTCCTGAGTTTCTTGTGGTTTGTGGTTTGTGGATTATATCTTGGGTGTTCCAAGCTTCTGGGCTAATAATATCCACTTATCAGTGAGTGCTTACCATGTATATTCTTTTCTTGTAGACAGGATAAATATTGGATTGCACATTTTGTGGGTGGGTTGGTGTTCCTATTGTTGCATTGGGGTTACTGTCTGGCAACAGGAGACAGCCTCTTCAGGTTCCATATCCCCAATGCTGTAATGTACAGCTAAAGACACGCCCATTGATTCTTGGGTTCCTCACCTATCCAAGGTCTCTGTCCCCTTCTGGAGAGGCCCCTACCTCCCAACTCCTTGTTTATAGTTTCACATTTCCACTTATTCTCATCATCATCTGGCCATTCTTCCAATCCATCCCCTTACCTGATCCTGAACCCCACCATTCATTCCCTTCCTCATCCCCTCTCCCACTCTGTTCCCTCCCTCCATCTGCCTCTTATGACTATTTTCCCTCTTTCTAGGTGAGATTCTAGCATTCTCACTTGTGCCTTCCTTCGTGTTTACCTTCTTTGGTTCTTTGGAATGGACAATGAGTATCTTGTATTTTATGGCTCATATCCACTTATTAGTGAGTATATACCATAAATGTCCTTTTGGGACTGGGTTACTTCACTCAGGATGATATTCTCAATATCTGTCCATTTGACTACAAAATTCATGTCTTTGTTTTTAATAGCTTAATAGTATTCCATTGTGTAGATGTACCATATTTTCTTTATCTACTTTTTTAGTTGAGGGACATCTAGGTTGATTACAGTTTCTAGTTATTACAAAATATTGTTGAATAAGTGTCTTTGTGGAATGGTGGAACATCGTGTTGGGTATATGCCCAGAAGTTTTATAGCTGGGTATTCAGCTTTCTGGGTCCAAGTTTTCTGAGAAACCACCATATTAATTTCCAAGGTGGTTATTCAAGTTTGCATTCCCACCAGCAATGGAGGAGTGTTCCCCTTGCTCTACATCCTTCAAAGGCATGTGCTATCACTTGAGTTTTTGAACTTAGTCATTCTGACTAGTGTAAGACAGAATCTCAGAGTTGTTTTGATTTGCAATTTTATAATGACTAAAGTCTTTAAACATTTCTTTAAGTGCATTTCAGCCATTCAAGATTCCTCTGTTGAGATTTCTCTGTTTAGCTCTGTGCCCCATTTTTTAAATTGGGTTATTTGGCTTGTTGGTGTCTAACTTCTTGAGTTCTTTATAAACTGTGGATATTAGTCCTCTATCAGATGTAGAGTTGGTGAAAATACTTTCCCATTCTGAAGGCTAGCATTTTGTCCTATTGACAGTGTCCCTTGTCTTACAGAAGGATGCATTTCCATGAGGTCCCACTTACCAATTGTTGACCTTAGAGCCTGAGCCATTGGTGTTCTGTTCAGGAAATCATTTTCTGTACCAATGTGTTCAGGCTATTCCTGACTTTCTCTTCTGTGAGATATAGTGTATCCAGTTTTATGCTGAGGTCGTTAATCCACTTGTACTTCAATTTTGTACAGGATCAAAACTATATATCTATTTTCATTCTTTAACATGTAGGCATCT
The DNA here is from genome assembly GCA_019843815.1 of Montemys delectorum. Classification (NCBI taxonomy): domain Eukaryota; kingdom Metazoa; phylum Chordata; class Mammalia; order Rodentia; family Muridae; genus Montemys; species Montemys delectorum. Next base: position 16,136 of record JADRCD010238710.1, read on the forward strand.
AGTTAGACCAGCATCATTTGTTGAAGATGTCCTTTTTCCATTGTATGGTTTTGACATCTTTATCAAAAATTAAGTGTCTATAGGTGTGTGGGTTTATTTCTGGGTCTTCAAATCAATTTCATTGATCAATGTATCTGTTCCTATATCAATACCATGCAGGTTTTACCATTATTACTCTGTAGTATAACTTGAGATCAAAGATTTTGTTTCCTCCTGATATTCTTTTTTCTTTTCAGAATTGCTTTGTCTATCTTGGATTTTTAAATTTTTCCATATAAAGTTGAAAATTGCTGTTTCAAAGCCTATAAAAAAATTGTGTTGAGTTTCTTTTTTTGCCCAGTTTATCATTTGTATAAAGGAGGTCTACTGATTTATTTGAGTTAATTTTGTATCCTGCCACTTTCCTAAAGTTGTTGAACAACTCCAGGAGTTCTTCAGCAGAATTTTTGGGATTGCTTATGTATGCTATCATACCATCGAAAAGTAGTGATACTTTGACTTCTTTTCTGATTTGTATCCCTTTGAACTCCTTTAGTTCTCTTATTTCTCTTGCTAGAACTTCAAGTACTGTATTGGACAGGGAGAGAGTGGGCAGTCTTGTCTTGTCTTTGGAATTGCTTTAAGTTTCTCTCCATTTAGCTTGATGTTGGCTTGCTATTTATTGCTTTGATTATGTTTGTGCCTTGTATCCCTGATCTCTCTGTTGATATTGAAAGATATTGATGCTTTTTATTTTCTGTTATTTTAATATTGGTGTGTGTGTGTGTGTGTGTGTGTGTATACTTGTATGTGCTTCCCTTGGTTTTGCTTATATGGAATAACTTATTTTCTGTACTTCTTGGATGTACTAATCCTCCTTAAGTTAGAGTTTTCCTTCCTCTGTTTTCTGTAGGGCTTGATTTGTGAATAGATATATGTCTTGAAATATTTTGTTATCTCAATCTATGTTGATTTAGGGTTTTGCTGAGTATAGTAAAACCTATGGGTTTTCTTTTTCTTTTCCTTTTTTTTTTTTTTTTTTTTTTTAAGTTTGCTAGAGCTCTTGCAGCTTTTAAAGTCTCTGTTGAAGTTGGGTATAATTCTGATAGATCTACCTTTGTATGTTGCCTGCCCTTTTTCCCTTGCTGTTTTTAATATCCTTTATACTATAGATTTTACATTTTGATTATTATGTGGTGGGAGGATATTCTTTCTTTTTCAATCTAATCGATGTTCTATAAACTTTTTGTATGTTTCTAGGCATCATTTTCTTTAGTTTTTGAAAGTTTTCATCTATGATTTTATTGAAAATATTTTCCGGACCTTGGAGCTGGGACTTTTCACCCTCTATTTTATTATTTTTAGGTTAGGTCTTTTCATGGTATCACAGATTTCCTTGAATGTTTTATGTAAGGAATTTTTTAGATTTAACATTTTCTTTGACTGATGTATCAATTTCTTCTATTATATCTTCTATGCCTGAAATTCTCTCTTGCATTTCCCGTGTTCTTTTGGTGAAGCTTGCATTTGTTGTTCCTGTTCTCTTCCCTAGCTTTTCTATCTTCACGATTCCCACGGTCTGTATTTGTTTTAGTTGCTTCTATTTTCACATTCGTTTCTTGCACCGTTTTATCAATTTCTCTTACCTGATTAACTGTATTTTTTCCTGTATATCTTTAAGGGTTTTATTTGTTTCTGCTTTAATGATCTCTACCTTTTTATTATATTTTTCTGTATTTCATTAAGGCATTTATTAATTTCTTCTTGAAAGTCCTCTACCATCTATATAAAATTGAATTTAAGGTCATTTTCCTATGTTTCAGTTGTGTTATGATATCCAGGTCTTGTTGTAGTGACATAGCTGTGCTTTGGACATGTCATACTGCTCTGGATTTTGTTGACTGTTCTACTTCAAGGGCCTTTCGCCATCTTGATCCTTTTGGTCCCTGGATGTTCTTGTTGTAGTAGTATTTGGTGGGGTGGTGAACCTTCATGGTCCTCCTGTGGCAGGCACTCTGATAGGTATCCTTAGGTTCTGGACCTGCAGATCTGTGTGGTTCAGAAGCTGAATATCTGTTGAAGGTGGGCAGAGAGGTGGCAGGAGAACAGGGGACCTCCTGGGCTAGCAAGCTTCTCTGGGCAGCTTAGTTTGCCAGGAGGACTCAGGGAGTAGTGAAGATAAGAGGAAAAGGGAAGCTTACCTGTGTGGTTCAGGCTCAGCAGGTCTGATAAAGGGGAGAGGAGAAGTAGGGAGAAAATGCAGGGCCTCTTGGGATAGCAGGCTGCTCAGGGCAGCTTGGCTTGCTCCAGAGGCAGCAAGCAGAGATAATGGGTCAGGGAAGATAAGTTTACCTGCGTGCTTCAGGTCCACAGGTCTGATCAAGGTCAGTGCCTAGGTGGGACAAAAATCAGAAATATGCTTTCTAATGTAGCTAAGCACTTATAATAAGAATGTAGTATAGAGAATAAGAATAGGTAGATAAATTATTTTCATTTCATAAAACCAATAGCTGTGTAAATGTGTAAAGAATTATGCTGAATCTGTATTAAACTGCATTTGATATCAAGGACAAAATTCAGTTAAAGATTTAATTTGGAAAATATAAAGGATCTCCTTCATAGCATATAATTATTTGGTTGTGAGTACTTTGTATACTGAAATAAAATTTTTGAAGGCCTAGTGAAATTTTCTATTATTAAATGCTTATGTAGTCAAGTAAAAAATAGACATGAAGAAATATCAGTTTATTTTTAAGTCTCAATTTACATCATTCTCCTTCAAAACAAAAGCAGTTCTGAGAATATAATGACTGTGAAACAGAATCTTTCCCATGCTTTTGATTTAACTTCCTACCCTGCTTTAGAAGTGCAGATAAGTGTTTCCCTGATTTACTTTGAACAAGGGGTCAATTGAAGTGTCCATAACAAGAAAAGCATCTGTGTCTGGTATCATTACTCAGAAAGGTAAGTCATTTTGTTCTCTAATAACTATGCATGTCAGATATTCTACTTATATCCATTCTCAGATTTAAATTAAAACTGTTACAAACTTGACTTAGTGATCATTCAAGAAATAAGTATCATAGGAAGCAAACAAGGGCCTTCCGCCTTCACAGCTGACCCTGTATACATGCAGCTACATCACGGGAACAATGACAACACTGATTTAGCTCACGGAGCAGAGAGCTCAGTCAAGACAGGACTCAAGTCTGAGAAATGGCATGTTGATAAGAAATAGTCTTAAAAGAACATATCGTAAAGCATGTTTACTATGCAATAAAGAACAGCCCAAATACACAAGTATATTTGACCAAAATAAAATTGATTAAAATTAAATTAAATTAATTAAAATTAAGATAAATTCATGGAGAAACATAATTAAGATATTTTAGGTAGAAAAATATCCCAATATATCTGTCAGAACGATCTAAACTTGAAAGTAACGGCTCACTTACAAGTTTTGATTGTGTTGACTAAAACTCATTGCATTTTATTATATATATAAAATACATACTATAATATATGCATTATATTATAATTTTATAGTATATGTACTATATTATAGTATATGTATTATATTATAATATATTACATATAATATATATGTACAAATGTTATCTATGTATATAAAAGCAGACAGTGGCAATAGGAAACTCTTTAGAAGTATAATGATTATCTGGACTAAAACATAAAAAAAAATAGTTCTTTTTTTAAATCTCAAAATAGTTAAAAAACACAAACCAATATGGTGCAGAAAAGAAATGAATAAATAGAGCTTTGATACAATATAAAAATAACACAGTAGACCACAAATAACCCATGAACCGGAGGAGCTGCTCAAGTATACTGATTCACCTCCCACTGTGCTGGCACACAGCACACAATACAATGCCGTCCTCATCATAGTGAAAATCTTAACGGTAATAGTCTGAGTCATAGTTTAAAAGCATGCAAAGGAACTGCATTCAGACACAGCCAGTTTAAGGAAGTGTCCTGGTCTAGTGCTGCAGAAACATGAAAACAAAACAAAGAGAAATAAATCCCCACCGTCTCACCTCCTGGTTAACGTTCTTCTGGCAAAGAACTGAAGACTTAGCTGAGATTAACTCTGTGACAGACAAGAGATAAAACGCTAGATCGCCCATGGCGAATTCTGAAATGGGACTTGTTCACAGGAGCCAGGAACACAGCAATCAGGCACAGTAAGCAGAGTTCACGGGTCAATTAACGCATGCCTAAGGTACATTCTGAGGCAGAGAGCCTTAGGCTAGCAAGTAGCATACTTTAAATGAAATTATTTCATATAACCAGAGAAATGATATGAACAGCTGTATACTTTGGAAGCTGAAAGAAAAAATAACAGAAACAAAACAATTAAAATAAAATTGACTTTATTCCATTGCAAACTCTCTAATGAAATAAATAAAAAAAACCCACTGGATACACATATTAATTGCTCAGGGATATATCTAGTTTGTTGAAGAAATAAGAGATTAAAGATCTGGTGAAGAATCTTTTGTTCTGAAATATTTGTATTAATTGATACTTTTTGCAGGGCAGTTATTATTCAGACTTCATTCAATCACTTTTTAAAATTTTTCAAAGATTTCTTTAATTTTTACCTTTATTTATGTGTTCGCCTGCATGTATTTTTATTTTTTTTATTTTTATTTTTTGTACCATGTGAGAGCTGGGTCCTGAGATTGCCAGAAGAGGGCATTGGATCCTATGGAAACGTAGAGGTCTGGATTCTGCAAGATCCATGGGTGAGTTCTCTTTACTGCTAACGTGTCTCCCCCCCATACACACTCTTTTTTATTTAACATTGTTACACAGAATTTCTACATAACTATTTCCACAAGATAATAAAGCAGAGTGAAGAAAGCAGCATGTTAGTTAAGGTGGGCATCCTGTGTCCAATTCCTTTTCTAATCAAGAAACTATTTGTATTTGATATCTGCTGGAAAAGACAAAATCCGTTTTCTTTCTTTCATATATATATCTTTTTTCAATTTTTATTAGACAGTTTCTTCATATATGTCATATGCTATCTCTTTTCCCAGTTTCCCCTCCAAAAAAAAGAAAGAAAGAAAATAAAACAACAACAAAACCCCTGTTCCCTCCCCCACTCCTTCTGCTCACCAACCCACTATCAACCACACTTCAGGATAGACCCTATGCTCAGAAGTTGGACAACTAGAAACTAATTCAATATTTGCTTGGGTTTTGTTGTTTGGTTTTGATATTTGTTCATTGTGTTTGTTTGTTTGTTGACTTTTTAAGAGAAAGAAAATAATGTTTTAAAATTGACCATTTGGTATTGTTTATGACTCACTAAGTCTAATCAGTGCTTCTCAGATGCACATGTGTCTGAGATAGCCAATGGGGCCTGGGCAACCTACCATGTCATCATCTCTACCCTCCTAAGGCAAGTCTACTAGAAAAGTGACTCTGCCTCTCTCAGCTGCAGACAACTGCCATTAGAGGCCCAGTTCAGCCAGTAGGGGGCATCATGAGGCCCTCCTCTTCCACATTCAGATTTTAATTCTCTTGTGGAGATCTTTGAGGGTCACTCCAGTTGATGGGCATTCATGTGGGTAATATCCATGCCATGCCTAGAGGCCAGCTCCCCTCCCTATTTTCCTGCCCTTCTTTTTCTAGGTGTTCCTTGAGCCCTGGGGGGCAGGGGGAAGGGTATTGCTGATACATAGGTCCAATTTTGCTAAGCATTCACAGTTGCTAAGCATTTTGAATAGTTATGGGTCTGTATTAACCATAGTGCTCTGAAATAAGAAACTTCTATGACCAAAGAAGAAGGCACCAAAATTTTATGTATATAAACAGAAGTATCTAGAAGATAATTTGATGAGATGATCACTCATTAAACAGCATAAATAGGTTCCTTTACAGCCTATACGTTCTCTGGGTTTTGACCATGCTTCCAGTACAAAATATGACTTCTGTCTATGATGCAGACTGCATATGCAATAAAGAGTGCAATTGGTGACTGTAATAGCAATCTTGCCAACATTGCACTACCTTGCTTAGCTCGTCTTTATTGCAGCATGCAGGGTTTAGGAGTGGAAATATAAATCGATGTATTTCCCCAAACTTCACACCACTAGAGTAGGAATATATACAGAGGCTTTTTTCACTGAATGCTTCTCCAGAGTTTTTCCTGCATATCCTACCTACTGCACAATGCTCTTGGTAGGTGGGACCTCTGTGTTTTTATCTCATGGAAGCCGTCATGGCTATAATGAAGAGAATCCCAGAAGGAGCTTATGCCTTCTGTCCTGTGAAGTCTGACTGAGAATATGGCTGTCTGTGAATCAGGAAAATGACAACAGCCAACATCAAATGTGTTAGTATTTTGGTGTGACTTTCTGAACTCCAGATTTGTACAATGTATTTCTATTGTATATGTATTGTATGCATTTTACATGTGTTCTATGTTATACATATTATTCTCTGTTCTCTGTATAATATTACTACCACCATTCACAGATACAGAGCTGAGGAGTATCAGTCAGGTGACCTATCTAGCACTCTATCAAGTCAGGTGACCTATCCATCACTCTATAAAAACAGTGAATGTTGATGGTGAACTGGGAGTAGCCACTAGAAAGTCCCAGATGCCAGGGAAGAAAGAATTTCCTAGGACCAAACAGGGATGACATTAGCTGAAATACCCAACACAGGGAAGATCGAACCTGTAGAGACGATATCCAGTGGTTAGATATAACCTCTGGTTGAGGGATGAAGCCACCCCTGAAGGAGCTGAAGGGGTTTGCAACCCTACACGAAGAACAACAATATCAACCAACCAGAACCCCCAGAGCTCCCAGGAACTAAACCACCAAACAAAGAGTACACTCAGAGGGACCCATGGCTCCAGCTGCGAATGTGGTAGAGGATGGCCTTATCTGACATAAGTGGGAGAGGGGGCCCTTGGTCCTGTGGAGGCTTAATGCCCCAGCATAGGGGAATGCTAGGGTGATAAGGGGGCAATGGGTGGGGGGGAGCACTCTCATAGAAGCAGGGGTAGGGGGAATGGGATAGGAGGTTTGGAGAGGAGGAACCAGAAAGGGAGATAACATTTAAAATGTAAATAAATAAAATAACCAATAATAATAAAGTAAGATGAATTAATAAAAATTTGTTCAATGAGAATTTCCTGTCAAAACTTCTGTCAAAAATTCAGTTGAACCTGCATGCATAGGTATAAGAAATACTTTCAAGGTAAATGTATAGTGCTATTTAAAAAAAAAAAGAAAGAAAGAACACTAGTATATTTCAGAATCTTCTGGCTTACTGCATCCTAAACAAACATATATGGAAGTCCTAATTTTTATTTGATTTTCACAGGTTTTATTTTCCAATTGTCCAATTAATTTCTTCCTTGAAATTTTTCTTGTCACTTTAGTCATGGTCCTGGCATTATATGAGACTCATGTCTCACATGCTCTGCATCATTGGAGACCATGCGCATCTGCAGTTCTGCGGTTAGAGCCTCTGATACCGACAGCACCATCCTATGTCTTCACATTACAACTGTGCAAATGCATATACTTCTGTATAGCCAGAGATAAGAAAACCAGTCCCTCCTTAATTTCAATAAATCAAATCTATGCATGTGACTCCTGTGATGATTTAGTAACACTTAATGCCATCTAGATATACAGAATCAGGAAAGTGCCTGTCTCCAGCTCTTAGATACATGCATACTGTACTTGGAGAAGAAAATTAATGTATAAACAATGACAGTGCATTCTTCAATGAGATTCACACCATGCTACCATTCACTCTGTGCAACTATCATAAATCTGCGGATAGTTCCTCTCCTTCTATATAGTAGGTATAATGAGTAAGTCATAGAATGGAAAATCTCAAATGAGGGACCTTGTTTTACTTTGGATTTCTGAGACTTTCTCAAAAGATTTAGAACTCGGGCTAAAGTGTAGATTTTTTTTGGAATTTACTATTTTTTTTTATTATCACAGGAAAGCTTTGGAGCATCTACATAAGCATATATTTGAGAAATGGAGTGTAATGGTCTGTAAATGTACTGTAATTGAAATGAAGAGTCAATATAGAAATAAAATTTAGATTTAGTATTGGCAATAGATGACAGAAACATTGGATACCAGAGAAGATATGGTTAACTTTTTCTCCAGGCAGTGTGGAGCCATTGAAAACTTTGACCTGTGGTAATTGACAGAAGCAGAAATGTATTTAGATAGGAGTCACTTGGCAGAAGCATATAGAATTGATTGAGTTAAATGTGCTTGAAAGATTGAAAGATTGCAAAGCCATCAGAAAGTTTACCATGTAAGATGCATCCTATATATTAATTGTCTTTCTTCTGCCACAATATATATTTTACAGAGTTTTAGGAGATTGGATATCTTACTGAATTTCAAGGTCTAGTCATCTGTCATTTCCTTGGGGAGGCAGTTTCTCTCTCCCTGTCTTCTTCTCTCAACACGGTCCTTCATTTTCTTTTATTTTATAAACTGCCTCTCCGTCTCCTTCTCTGAACATGGTTCTTTATTTTCTTTTGTTTTATAAAGTGCCACCCTGTCTCCTCCTCTGAACGTTGTCCTTTACTTTCTTTTGTTTTATTCATCTTAATGCATTCTTGTAGCTTCTCCTTTAGTTCAATTAGCCTCATGCCTTAGAATCTGAGCAGTAGGAGTATATTGACTCCATTGACTTTGATCACATTAATCTTATCTTTAAAGAGCTCATGGCACATTAGAATTATAAATACAAGGTATGAGTTTAGTTGATCTCATGTCATAATTCATCCAAAGGGAAATTCCTTTTAAGATGATCCTGTGGAATTCAGCAAGTCAACTACCTATAAATCTCATAGTTTTGTGATGTTATATTGGTGATAGAATCTAATGTCTCCTATAACACAAATCTGTGGACGTGTCTGTAAGGCATTTTCTAGGTCTTGTTAATTAGGGTGAGGAAACCCACCCTGAATGTGAGCAAGAATACTGAATGGGTTAGAGGTCTGTGCTGAATGAAAGAGCAAGTGAACCAAGCTCTAGAAGTCATCTCTTTCTACCACATGATTGTATGTGCAGTGTAACCAAGTACTCTGCTCTTACTGCAATAACTTCACTGCCAAGAGAATTCTGTTATCAGACTGTGAGCTAAGATGAGCATGTAAAAGATAGATGGGTATAAAAGCATGCACAGTGGAGGCAGGGTCACAGAGTCTTCTTTCAGAACCTCATGTCTACAGCACTACAATTAATGCGTTTGTTAAGACAAAGCTGCGTGGTTTCCATTGTTCAACATTACTACATTGCAGATTAAGTGCACTATATATTAACTTTATGATATACATCCCAACCATAGCCTTTAATGTACATATAATCCAAAATCCTTAGATTCAAGATGTAATATGAATTTCACATATAAACAAAATGAAAAACTCTTGATACTAATTAGAATTTGGGCTTTCAACTAGTTTATATTTAAGGGATGAAAGTCCATGTAAGAAACCACAAAGTTAAAATGTATTTTGTAAATTGTTCTCTGTTGAAGAGTTCATGTTTATGGACAATGCCATAATCATATAATATATATTGCTCTATTCTTATTCATTAGAGAAAAATGTGTCACATACTACAGATCATGCTCCTAATCACATGTAATGGTCAAAATTGAACACTTAAGTGGGAACTTTTGGCATATGTTTTATGTCTCTTTTTAAGACAATAAATATGTTTCTGGGTTCACAGAATATATTAGGCATATTAATGAATTAATTATCACTCAACTAACATGCTGTTGTCTATAACTCATATCAGCAATTTTTATAAAGGTAAAACTCTCAGTGGTTGTGGAGTACACTTGTATTCCCAGGACACAGAGGCAGAGACAAGAGGATCTTATACATGCTTATCTCTTGCATGGTCTCAAAAGCGAAACAAAGAGCTGAGAAAGAATTAAGGCAAGAGTGTAGATGTTGGAGTATTCTTTTGCTTTACTTCTGTTTAAAAAATGTATATACAATAAAAGGTAAGATATAATTTATTCAATGTATAAATATTTTCATGAACAACTAAACACAAGGGACCATTCCAGTATTAGAAGTTTTCTCTTGATATTTTTGAAACACTTAACCGGAAAGGTCTTCTTCCATTTCAAATATTTTGTTAAAATATGAAATTTTAAATCTATTTACATATCTATGACTTTACATATTTTCCCAAATAAAACTGATGTCTTTTTATAAGTGAAGCCTATAACCAGAGTATGTAGGTATGTAGTATTTTGAATTTTTATTACATTACTTCTTTATTTTGTGTACAAGTATATGAATGCATCCATGTTACACCGTGAATATGGAGTCAGAGGACGGCGGGTGGGGCCAGTTTGCTCCTTCCACCATACGTTCTGTAGGATCAGTTCACACCATTTGGCTGGGATGCACATAGCTTTACCTGCTAAGCCATCTTGCTGACCCAGATTGAATTTTTAATACAAATTAAAACTTTCAAAATTTTATCTACAGCTGCGCGTGGTGGCCTTGTGTTTCAGTTCACTCCATTGCATTACTAATGTGCATTTTTCTTACACTTAACTTAATGTGCTTCTCACGGGAATGAATCAGTTGTAGACATGAGCTGATTACTATTTCATGTGAAAGCCTAGGATAGTACAAGTCAAAAATTGGTTTTGGTAAAAATGATAAAACTAATACATCCTACTGAAAGTGTACATTTTCTTCTCTTTACCACCTCAGTCTATGAGTTTTAATAATCATATTTCTTGTATTTATTCTCAGTCTATAGTATATAGACTATAACATGGTGTTCTATATTGACTATCATTTATATATGAATAATAAACCCAACTAAGGAAATAAATAACTGTGGAAAACTCAGTTGAAAAAATTAAAGAAGGGAAATCCATGATGTCCTTTAAACTAGAAGATCTTATTTATCAAACTCCTTAAAATTGTCTTAATTAACCAAGGGGATCTGACAGTACAGGGAATTTATCTAACAAATGAGGAAATTGGTGTTTAAAAACTCTATGCTAGCATTCCAGTTTATTCAGCTTGTAGGTGGCTGCTGACAGGGTACACTGGGGTTTGCTTCTCCACTGCAACACATGGTGAATTCTACTCTGCCTACACTGCTTTACAAATGAGTAAATAAGTAATAGCTGACCTTGAACTGACCACCCGAACAAGAAACCCCCCAAGGGTCTATCAGTGTTGTTATAATACCAGCTTTTCTAGAGTGTCTCTGAACAAATTTCTTTGCTTTTCTTTGTTGTAGTCTTTTTTCCTCCAACCACAATCTAAATTAGCTGCTAAGTGGTTTTCACTGTTTCTCCTACACTTACCTAAAGTATCAACGGAGGGGTCATGAGACACCAATTTCTTTCTTACTGCCATGTTCCATACCTACTTGGTGACTATCAGAACTATGTTCAAATTATACTCAATAAAAGCTAAATGAGTCCTTACTGAGTAAATGAGTGTGTGATGGTACAAGATATGTACCATCACACTATGTCAGTGGTGGTTAGTCTGGGCTTCCTTATGCATCACCACAGATATCATACCATCATCAGTTCCTAACTGACTATTTGGCCAAGATCAAATATGACATTACAATATAGTTTTAATAGAGAACCAACGTGAAAAGCATCTTTTGTCCTCTTAACACTTTACTATTTGAAAGACCATAATAACAAAAACTTAACACGTAGAGTCAAAGGTCACACAACTGTGTTTCCTTATGGGACATTTTTCCTGGGATATAATGGCATCAATGCTCAGTTAACATTGTCTAACATCTAACTTGGTAATGAGCTGTGATACCTTGGGTGTGTCATTTAATCCTTCTCTATGAGACAATAGTAAGAGTATAGGCTGGCTGACCATCAATCCAGTTGACATCAAATGTTTCCCTGATTTCCACAAGACAGAAATAGGAACAGACCCTAGACAGACATCTTATAGCTTCAAAATGACATGTATGCAGAGGGTTGAAATATAAAAGCAAAGAATACAGTATTTGACTCTTAAATTTGTTGCAAGCTTAATACACTTTTACCAAATAAAATCCTTAGTTCAGTGCTATTACTTTTCAAGTTTTGGGGTCCTTATTCTTACTGAGCAATGCTAAATAACTAAGTATATGTTGTTTTGTTTATAAATGCAATGGACGCTTTGGAGAGGAGAGAACAGTCAAAACCATTTATTTAAGTAATTTGATTTATATCTTAACAAGCCCATTAAAGATTTTTGGAGTAGCCCTATTCTCATTAACAACACTGGAAGTATTTATGGCAAAGATTGGGATATGACTAAACTATCAGTGAATTAAATATTTACTCATTGGGTACTTCATGATAACATTTCAGTTCTAAAATGATTATGTTGACTTTAACATAGTTTACAATTTTATTCATTTATTGTAATATATATATATATATATATGTTATACCTAAACTTAATAATTAGAAAGAAGTAAATTGTGTTAAATCACTGCCCCATCATCTAGATCATTTCTGACATATTGTGTAGAGTTTCCAATGGTCACATGATTGACTTAGAGAGTGACTTCAAGAATTCAAGAAAGATTGAAGTCTACATATTACATAACATTGGACAGACTAGTCTTAACAGATATTTTCCTGGTGTTTTCTCTTCACATGCTTGCCTTGAAGAAGCCTTAATCTTCCTTATCACATTGTTGTCAACAGGGGAACTGGAAGCTTTAGAAATCTCAGCTCCTAGGTATTTCTGCCAATCAAGGTAATCCAGGAAATAAACACAACAAGGAGAAAAGGCCCTGTTCCTTTGTTCACCAATGAGTCCTCACCCTGCAAGGCGGGATCTAAACTGCAGCAGCACAGAGCTGACCTTTAAATCTTGGCCTGTCTGCATCCTATCCCATCTCCCACAGGCACAGCCTCGCTGCATTCAGTCTGTTCCTCCATTCATATCTTTTCACTTTGTCTTTCAGCTGTTAACCATCA
>JADRCD010238711.1:0-23467 GCA_019843815.1 Montemys delectorum
CTCTTGACCCTCCTTCCTCCTGTGATACCCTTTCCTTCTTGGGAAGATTATGCCTAACACTACAAATTTGGTTATTAAAAGAACAAGAGGAGAACCAGAGGGATGGCTCAGAGGGCAAAATGCTTGCTGCTGGCTATGTCAACCTCAGTTCAATCCCCAGAAGCCACAGGAGAGGAGGGAGGTGACTTGACCCTGCCAGCTGTCCTCTGACCTTCATACATGACGCTGGGTGTGTACACTCCACTGCACACTAAATAAATGAGATTTGAAATTATAGGAGAAAATTGTGAGTAACAAGAAGTAAAAGGAAAAAGATATCAAAACTATGAGTTAAAGAGAATCAGTTTCATGTCAAATAAAAATCATCTTCTTGCCGGGCGGTGGTGGCACACGCCTTTAATTCCAGCACTTGGGAGGCAGAGGCAGGTGGATCTCTGAGTTCGAGGCCAACCTAGACTACAGAGTGAGTTCCAGGACAGCCAGGGCTATACAGAGAAACCCTGTCTCAAAACAAACAAACAAAAAAAAATTATCTTCTTTTTCTTTTGGGGGTGGGTTGGGGGGGGCCGTTTGTTTGGTTGCTTATTTGTTTGTTTGTTTGAGGCAGGGTTTCTCTGCATGACAGTCCTGGCTGTCCTGGAAGTTGCTTTGTAGACCAGGCTGGACTCAAACTCACAGAGACCTGACTGCTTCTCTGCCTGTGAGTTTAAAGTAAGAGCCAGGATTAAAAGCATGCACCACCACACCCGCAAAATTGTTTTCTTGATGGTTATGCTTTGCAGTATTTGAACTATGGGGTGCTTAAAGATGAGGGAGATTTGGACCTTACCTACTGCCACTCAACCGCATCCAGTCATGCCCACTGCCCCTTCTATTTTGTTTCAGAGACTATATTCTTGCAAATTTTCTACCTGCCTTCCTGCTTTGCTGCCTTTCAGTCTCGTGCCCTTACACATTCTGAAACATAAAGCTTATCATGTCCTTTCACTAAAGACTTACACATTATCTTCAGGAGTCTGGAGAGAAGGCTCAGTGGTTAAGAGCACTTGCTCTTTCAGAGGACTGGCGTTGGATCCCCTGCACCTACGTGGTGGCTCACAACCGTCTGTACCTCCCGTCCCAGGGGATCTGACTTTCAAGGGCACCAGACACACACAGGGTGGTCAGATGTACATGCAGCCAAAATACCCCTACACAGAATTTTTGTTTGTTAAAAAAAAAAAAAAAAATCCAGGATAAAATGTCAAACCCGGTCTAATGCTTGAAAATATCTATTTCCTTAAATTCTGAAAACAATTCTGTCAGGGATCTTTCATGATCTCAGTTTGTAAATAAATAAATAAATAAGGCTCAAGAATCTTTTTTTTTTCCAGGTTCAGCTCTTTATTGGACATGTTAACAAATGCAGTTTGGTCAAAAAGACCAAAGCCCATGTCATCTTCCGACTCCACGGACTCTTCCTTCTTTGCTTCCGCTTTCTTCTCCTCAGCTAGGGCAGCAGCAGTGGATGGAGAAGGGCCACCAGCAGGCACAGCTCCAGCTGCCGGAGCGGGCCCGCCAGCCCCTGCATTGCAGATGAGACTCCCAATGTTGACAAGGGCCAGGGCCTTTGCAAACAAGCCAGGCCAGAAAGGTTCAACATTGACACCCGCTGCTTTAATGAGGGCATTGATCTTATCCTCCATGACCGTCACGGAGTAGATGCAGGCGAGCTCGGAGGCAGAAGCCATGTTGTGGACTGCCAGCACGGTGCTAGTCGCTGGATGAAATGAGGGCCTCACCCCAACGCGGCCTTAGCTTCCTCGGAAGAGCCAAGCACCTTGGAGGCAGCTGAGGAAAGGCCAGGCTCAAGAATCTCAGACCATCAAATCTGGGGTGACGTGGATTCAAATTGACTTTCTTATCTCTAGGCCCATTGACTTTAATATTAATGTTGTGGTCTCTTTAGTAAAGTCATCTCAGAAAATGGAATGTTCTGGAGTAAGTCTGTAGTTCCTCTCCCTATCATTACTAACAGGGAGCAACGCCATGACCTTACTGGCTCCTGTGACAGAGAAGGATAAAGAAGAGGACATTTACCTGGGTGGCCAAGCCTGTAAACCTGCTGAGCCTTCGCTGCCCACTGGGGACAAGTTCAAGTTTGGAGACAAGAACTTCCAGCTCATGCACAAAGCTCCCAAGAAGACACAGCGGGAACCCTGGTCTTGCTCATGCTCTGTTCGCACACCAGAGCGAGGCAAACCCACCCACAACAGACACACTGAAAACCTGCGTTAAGTCATCCAAATGTTTGAAAGTTTTAAAATCTGACGGCTGAGCATGTCTGCAGAGGTGGTCTATAGCTGGTTGGCAGTTCACAGGCCAACCTCAGAAGAGCCAGGGTTGCTCATAACACTTCACTCATTTTCTTTCCCAAGTGGCTTCGGTAGCTAGTTGGATTTAATGTTTTTCTTCTCACTTTTTTTCAGAAACTCAAGGCTCTTTTTAGCCTTTTTTTTTTTTTGCCCATGAGCCCTTCATATAAACTTGAAATTTTTTTCCCAGCATCATTCCCTCCATGGCAACTACTACACTGACTAGTGAGCTTTGTGTGTAAAGAAAATTAATTCAATATCCTATGTGTTCAATGAAAGAAAAAATACAGAACATTTTTATCTTTGAGAATATTTTAAGTAGAAAAGAATGTTTTACTTCCAAAAGATAAAAATATTTCAGGGGTTTCTTTGTTTGACTGGTGGTTTGGTTGTTTGGTTGTTGTTTGGTTGGGTTTTTTGTTTTGTTTTGCACCACACCAGCCTGTCTTCACACCCCATGTGGGTCTCCCAGTTTTTAGATTTTAGCTACTAAATAAGCTGTACACATTTTGTTATGTTTCAGCTTGTTTTGTTTTGAGTCAGAGTCTCATGTATCCCAGGTTGACCTTGAACTCCCTATGTAGCCAAGGGTAACCCTATATTGCTGGCCTGCCTGCTTCCACTTCCCCAGTATGCTGGATTATGGGTGGATGCCACTATGCTTGGCTGTTCTGAAATAGTGGCTTTCATTGTGGGGCTTTAAATGGGCCTATAGCTATTTAAATACTTAAAATGTTGTCTACAAAAGCCTTCAGTCCCAGCACTTGAGAGGCAGAGGCAGGAGGAATGATGTGAACTCAAGGCTAGCCTACTCTGTACAGTGAATTCCAGGTCAGCTCGGGCTACATACTGAAACCTTGTCTCAGAAGAACACAAATAAAAAAATAAAGCCATCGATGGAAAAACCCCACCTAAATTAAAGGAAAGATAGACCATGTTCTTAAACTGAAAGACATGCAATTAAGATGTCCTGAATGTGAGTTACAACTTCAAGGCAGCAGCAGGTGAAACTCCCCCAGCATATAAGAACTATCAATACCCTGGCTTAAACCAGAGAGCTAAAACTACTAGATTGTGGAACCTATGGCAAAGCTTGCTAGTCAGTACAGGGTGGATTAAAGGTCTAAATATAAAGCCCAAACCAGAGAACTACTAGAAGAAAACAGGGAAAAGCTTGGTGATACCAGTATGTGCAGTGGCTTCTTGAATATCATATAAAAGCTCAGACAACAGGAGTGTTACTAGACAGGTAAACTCTCATTGAACTGAAAAGCTTCTGCAGAGCCAGGAACACAATCCCTGAGAGAAGAGACTATATATGGAATGCAGGAGATTTATTTCAAACCATACATCTCATAAAAGGTTAGCACTCAACATGTATAAAGCCCTAGATAAGCCAACAATAAGAAAGTAACCTAATTAGAACGGACGGAATATCTGAATAGTTGTTTCTCAAAAAAGAAGGGGACCTGGAGAGATGGCTGGGGACTGGAGAGATGGCTCAGAGGTTGCTGCTCTTCCAGAGGTTCTGAGTTCAATTCCCAGCAACCACATGGTGGCTCACAACCATCTGTAATGGGATCTGATGCCCTCTTCTGGTGTGTCTGAAGACAACTACAGTGTACTCACTTACATAAAATAAATAAAATCATTTTTTTAAAAAAAAGTTGTGGGAGAGGAAGGAAGAAGAAGGGGGAGGGAGAAGAAGAGGAGGAGCAGAGAGGAGGGGAGAAGAGGAGGAAGGGGAAGCCACCATACAGATGGCCAACAGGAAGATGAGCAAATGCTCAGCTTCATTAATCATCAGGGAAATGCCAATCAAAACCACAGCGTCCCATCACCCCACACTTGCTAGAATGGCTATTACTAAAAAGAACAAGATCAAGACCCAGAGAGGGGGCAGAGAAGGCAGAACTCTTGTAAATTAGCATTGCCACGGGCCACAACATGGAAGGGTTTCTTTTAAAGAAACTTCTCTCTTTAATAATACTGCTGCTAGGTATACAGTTAAAGAAAATGAAGTGTTCTCTGTGCCACTGTGCTAATTGTACATAATTCACGGCAGGCCAGACTGGAGTCAACCTACACGGCCACCAGTGAGTAAGCAGGAGGAAGATGTGGTATGCTTCCACAGCAGAATATCTTCAGCCGCAAAAAGAGTGAGACTCCATCCATTCGCACAGTATGGAAAGGCTGAAGGTCATTATGTTACGTGCAAGAAGCCAGGCCCAGAAAGACAAACATCCATGATCTTACTTACTCGTCAATGGGATCACCAATAGCTACTGACCTCATAGAGCAGTGGCTCTCAACCTTCCTAATGCTGAGACCTTCAGTGCAGTTCCTCACGTTGTGGTGACACCTCCCCCCCCCCCCATCAAATTACTGTCATTGCTATTTCTACTGCTATGAATTGAAATGTAAATATCTGATATGTAGGATATCTGACGCGTGACCCCTGTGAGAGTTGCAACCCACAGATTGAGAACCGCCATCTTGGAGGCAGCGGGGCAAAGCCTGTGGCAGCATCTAGGGAGCTGTCAGTCAAATGATATAAAGCTTTAGCTAGAGAGAACAAATTTAAAATCTCTGTTGTCTAACACAGCAGCATCACACTCAGTTACCACCACAGTGTGCCGTATCCTTGAGAACTGCTCAGTAAGGAGGGAGAGGAAGCTTAGGAGCTAAGAACAATACTGTGCTGGCAGAGAAGCCAAGGTCCGTTCTCACCTCCAAACCAGACCTGCACTCTCATGCACATACTGACACACAGATACAAAGACATATATAAATAAAAGGTTTAAAAAAAAAAAGTTAGGCTTGGTAGCACATGCCTTTAATCCCAGGACTCCAGAGGTAGATCTTTATGAGTTCAAGGCCAGCCTGGACTACACAGGAAGTTGTAGGTCCCTAGGAAGTGAGACCCTGTGTTATTGAGATTGCTCTATGAGGTCAGTAGCTATGGGAGATCCTATTCGTAAGAAAGGGAGGAAATTACAAAGAAAATGGAGTCACGTGTTTTCACAACAAGAAATGATAAACGTACAATAATTCCTGGATTAATTAGCTCCATTTAGCCGTTCTAAATAGTATTAATATCTTTGAAAACATTTTGTAATAAAACGCATACTTTTGTTAATATAAAATGGATAACTTTAAAAGACCTATGATAAGGGACTGGAGACACTGCTCAGTGGTTTAGAGAACGTCCTTCTCTTTTAGAGAGAGTGGGTTTGGGTCCCAGCACTTACAGGAGGCAGCTCACAACCTGTAATTCCAACCTTAGCATGACACTGTTCTCTGACCTCCAAAGGCATCCTTGAATACATTGCACACACACACACACACATACACACACGCACACACACACACGCACACACACACACACGCACACACACACACACGCACACGCACACACACACGCACACACGCACACACACACACACACACACAAATAAATGTAAAAAAAAAAATGTGAATAAATTCATCTCAAAGCCATGGAAGTCAGTTAACTGAGGACAGGAATTCTTAGCCCGTTCACTCCTCTTGAATACCCAAAACTCACATGACAGCCAGAACACTTCTTCAATGGCTGGATACTATTAAAACCTTGAACGTTTACTCTACCTAGTTGAAAGAATGGTGGATCTGGAGAACTGAGCTTTGACTCCGTGTGTGGCCAGGGGATAAAAAAGAAGCTCAAATCTACGAGAAGTCACAGCTAGCAGCTGGAGAGATGGCTCAGTGGTTAAGAGCACTGCCTGGTTTTGTAGAGGACCTGGGTTTAGTTTCCAACATCCACATGCAGGCTCCCAACGAGAACTCCAGTTCCAGGGAAATCCAATGCCTTGGCTTCTGTAGCCACCAAGCACCCGTGTGGCACATAAATATACACACAGGTGAAACATTCATACATATATAATAAAATAAAATACACCATAAAAGATATAAACCCAGTTAGTAGAGAGCTAGCTTAGCATGCACCAGGCATGGTGTGTAGGCCTGTAAGCTCAAAATTCAGTGGTACATGCTTGTATACTTAGAATTTGAAAGGCCAAATCAAGAGGGTCCGAAGTCCAAGATCATGCTCAGTTTCAGAGTGAGTTGGAGACCAGGATGAACTACATGAGACCTTCAAAATAAAATAAAATAATGTAGAGATTATTACTTGAAATATAACATAGGCTTGAATGAGCTCTTTATAAAAGTCCTAAAATATTTATTATGTCCCCACTCTGACCCGTGACTCAAAAATTGGATATTACTAAACAAGAACTCACTGTCAGAAAGCCCTGTGCATTCTGATTTTTTGTGCTCCTTCAACAAATTGCTGGGTTAACCTCAAAGCATTACAGTAAAAAATAAAATCTTTTGTTTTGGTGGTCCTCTTTAATTAATATCCAAATTATTAGACTAAGCTCTAGGCCACTGCCTTCCTTGTAGGTTAAAGTGGCTGAGTATTCGTGGTTTCTAACAGTTACACATTATTCAGTTGCCTTCTGGTGAATTCATAACATTTGAGAACCTCTGTGTAGTTGTAATTCCTTGTCCTGTCGATCCCAGCCAGCTATGAAGCAATTTCATATCAGACCTGATACGATATCTTTTAAAGTGTCCCAACCGTGAGGGAGGGAGGAGAGCCTTCCCACAATCCCTTCCCCACTGGACCCCTGCCCTGGTTCCTGCTTGCCAAATCCTTTACTGTGGTTTTCTGATGTGAGCTATTATCCACGAGAGTCCCAGAGCTGAGCTGAGAGCACACTCTCAGAGAGCAGAGCGCCACCAGAATTCCCACAAGTGAAAGCTTAAGGCTTTGACCCTCCAAACTCCCTCTTTTTGTACTTAATCAACTGGCTAAATCCTCCCAAGTGAAAAGAATGCACATTTTGTCGTCTGTAACTTGCTGAGGCTGAATGCTCCTCATGGTGGCAAAGCCTGTGTATCAAGGATGAGTGATTTCTCACACTTAATCTACTTTGGGTCCACTGGGTCCCGGAACCCAGACAGACACTTCCCACACTTCCTGCCTTTTTTCTCCCATTGGTGTCCATTATTTATAGGCCTTGGAGTGCACCTGAGGTCACTCCTCAACTGGGGTCAGACTTTTCAGCTGCCTCCATGCCACAGTCTCTGCAGTTGGATTTTTATAAGAGAGAGAATGACTTCTACCCTTGTCATCCTACAGGACTATTTTTAAGAACAAAATGGAGGCGCCAGGCCAGTAGCTTAGGAAATGAACAAGAACTGACAGCAGGCATTCTAAGTTTGGCTCTGCACAGCCAAAGTAGCCATAGGCATAGTGAAGAGCCAGCCTGCAGAACAGGAGACAAACCATTCCCAGCTATGCATCCAGTGGGGGATCAATATCCAGAATATATAAAGAACTCAAAAGTTGAGTTGTTGAAAGATGACAAAATTGTTAAGGCTCTACGTGTGCTGCATTCACCTGTATGCATGTGTGCGCACTCACATCACACAGCACACACACACACACACCACAATTTAATTTTAAAAAAACCTCAGAAGTTCATGGTGGCTGGGGGAGGTGGGGGGCGTGGCATGGCATGAGTTTCCCGTGCTTGAATGGATAACTCTACCCTTGCACATACAAGCACTCTAATTAGACACAGTGTGATTTTTAAAAAAGACATGAAGGGGGAGATGCTATGGAGGGGTCTGGGGAGGGTTGGAGGGGAAATGAAAGCTTCATATGATCATAGTACTTATATGAAACTCTCAGAGTACATTTTAAAGCAATAATCATTCTAGGAGTCAGAAAGATGGCTCAGAAGTTAAAAACGCTGGCTGCTTCTGCAAAAGGCCCACTTTCAAGTCCTAGCACACACGCAGTGATGCTCAACCATCTTTAACTCCAGTTCTGGGAGACCTGACGCCCTCTTCTGGCCTCTGTGGGCACTGCATCACAAACACATACATGCAGGCAAAACACCACACACACACAAAATAGATATTAAAAAGCCATTTGAAAAGTAAAAGAATAATAATGATGATGATGATGATAAATAATGAGCAAATTAAACAACAAAAACACACATAACCCAAACAACAAATGGGTAAGTTAACTGAAGGTGCTATTCAAAAAGGAAGTAGAATATATATATGTATATATAACACATATACATATATTGATATAAATGAACAAGAGCTGAAAACAGGCATTGTAAATTACATAGATATAGACATATAAAGATATCTTCCATAACCTTAGATCTTTAGACACTAGAGAATGAAATTGAAAATGGCACTGAGGTTGCTTCAGGTGCCAGTCAGAGTGGCAGTGACTAAGGTAACAAATAACTAAAAAGACAAGTACACACAAGGAGGTACAGGGTCAAGGAGGGACTGCTGGTAAGGAAGTCCAGCTACTGTGGAGATCAGTATAGACATCTCTCAAAGGACTGAAAATGAGCTGCTATCTGAACCAGTCACACCAGTACTGGGCTATGCCTGAGAAATGTGAGCATGCTACAGGGATGCCTACGCATCCATGTCTGAGGCAAGGTTCACAAGAACCAAGCTACAGAATCCCCAAGAAGAATGAAGACATGGCATTTGGGGGGCAAAGAATGGAGCTAGAGATTGTCATGTTTAGTCTGTCTTACAGACAGGTTATCGATGTGGAAAGGAAAATAGAACAGAATTGCAAATAGCTAATAAGTGCATTTAAGAGGTTCAGCATCTTTAGTCATCAGGAGATGCAAAGCAAAGCTCCACCACAATTCTATCTTGGAGTGCCAACAGCTCAGCTGGTTAGCTCAACATATGTATACGAGATTCCATCTCACTAAACCAGATAGCTATCTTCACGAAAGCCCAATCCACAAATGTTGGTGGACACGAAGAGGGATGGAAAGGACCCTTCTACATCCGTCTCAACTCTGCCCATAGGTCTTGGTACAGGATAGGGGATGGGGCGGGTGAGGGGAACTCAAAGCCCTCGTTGCAGAAGTCATACACTGGGCTGAGTCTGCCTGCTTAGTGTGACCTGAATGAGCTCTGCGGTTGCCAAGTGTGTTGGTTTCTTCGTGCACTGCTGGGACAGACACCTGACAGAAGAAGCTTAAGGGAAGGCGAATTTGTTTGGGATTATATTTTGTGGGAACAGTCAGTCCTTCATGGAGACAGGATGATGGGCGGCTGGTCACAGTGTGTCTTCAATCCTATGTGCCATGACTCTCTGTTCTCAGGCATCCCCCCTCTCCCGGCACACCACCTCCAGGTTCCTTCCTTCTTCTAGTGAATTCCCCAATGCTTGCTTATCACGTGTGCTCCATTATCCTCCTATTCCCCACCCCCACTAAGCTCTCTTCTCCACTCGCATGGTCTCCAGCCTCACAGCCTGAGATCCTAAGCGCATTCATACAGTCAAATTCGTCTTGCTTATTCTGGGTTCTGTGCTGTGGTCTGGTGATAGCATGAGAACAGGATAGGGCTCTTTCCTTCACAAACACAGATTCACTCACTCCTTACAGGGTAGTTACTTGGTTCTGCTCCATGTTACTGGCAGTATATCAGAAACAAAACAAAAATAAACAAAAAACTGAAGGTGATTCTCCCTGTAATCTGGGGGTGGTTATTAATGGTTAAAGTTTGGGTTTCTTTGTTTTAGCAGTCCTGAGGATTGAAACTAGGGTCTTGCACGTATGCGGCAGGTACTTGCCCACTGAGCTATCTTCTCGTCCATTTACTTAGGTATTTGTTTGCTTGGTTACATTACCTATTTATTTCTCTTTATTTTAAGACAGGGTCTCACTAAATTGCCTGGACTGACCTTGAATGTGGTCCTGGCAGGCCTTGAACTTGCCACCCTGTTCCCTAAACTCCTTGAACAGCTGGCATTATAGGCCTTCACTACCAAAGCCAGCTCAAGTGGTTATAGTTAAAGATCCCATTCTTATTTACCTTCTTTTTAATTCCAGGCACCAAGAGTCTCCTCCACCTTCTGAAGGAGAACCCTCCTCCAGTCTTTTTTTCTTCAGCCTGGGACGGTCTCTCTCAGCATGGTAGATAGCTGGCATCTGTGGTACAAATACATACCCTTCAGTTACAGCATAAACACCAGCTCTCACTCTAAACAGCTGGAGATGTGGGGAGAGATTGAAAAGCTGCCCAAAGTGAGAACTCCAAGTATCTGTTCTTTTGTCTTCGTTTATAAAGTACACGGGGATCAAAAGGACCACAGGGCTGACTAAAGCCGGGCATGGTAAACAGATAAGTGCAAACACATCCCAGACACCAACGTGTCCACAAGCAAGACAGTAACAAGATTCTCCATTTTTAACTCTTGAACCATGACTGTAGATCACTAGCCCTGGCAGAATCCCAAGCAGAACACAATCGATCTGAAAAATTAAACAAAAGTTCTGAGAAATTTGCCAAACTCTTCCAGGCTGCGGAGCAGTAAATGGAAGATGAGGGAGCTGTATCTCTGCTCTCAGAAGCTCAGTGCTCTCCTGCTCCAACCTGCCCAACAGCATCATCACAGCCTCCATGGTCAGGAGCTCTGCACCGAGCCTGTTCAAGGACAGTCTGGGACCCCAAGACAGGGCTCAACTCTTGCCCCCTAACATTGTCATTTTTCATTGTTTAAACCTGAGTCAAAGATGGACTGGAAAGTAATTCAGCTTTTCGGTGCAACTAGGAGTGTGATGCATGCTGTGGCCTGCACCCCTGCAAAGGCTCTGAGTTTTCATCTGCTCATTTTTAAGTGGTTTAATTTTGCCTCTGATTGCCAGGTGCTAAAATATGAACCTTCACACTTGTGAGTCACCCAATTTAACCACGCTGTGGCTCTGCCCTCGGAGAGTTTCCTAGGTGTGAACCCAACTGTGCCCTAGACCCACAAAAACATTTTAGTCAAGATTTCCAGGGTATATTCTAGCCCACCCTTTTCAAAACCACACAGGCTCCCACCCCACCTCCCTGCAGCAGACCCTGGGCTTGTCATTGAGCCTCTGATCCTGCGGCTCAAAGTTGACTGTGGGAACTCAGGCAAGTGACTTCACCTTCCCAAGCCTCAGTTTCTTTCTTAGTGAAGTGTGTGCTTAAAAGAACTCAAAATTAAATGGTGTATCCAAGGCCTACCAATGACTAGGTACTCTCCTCCCCTCTGTGAGTTCTAGGACAGCCAAGGCTACACAGAGAGGCCCTGCCTCAAAAAAAACAAACAAAACAACAACAACAAAAAAAAAAACCACAAAAAGTTTGGAGTAGTAGTTAGAAAATTGAAATGTGCACATCAGAAGTAATTAAAACATATGAAATAGATAAATGGCAGATGAGCTATGCTTCAGTCCCAGGATGTGGGAAGAGCACATCTCATTCATCTTATTTACCATCAGTGTGTGTTTATTGTCTGTGTGCTGTGATTACAAGTATGTGTCGCATGATTACATGTGGGGTGTGTGTGTGTGTGTGTGTGTGTGTGTGTGTGTGTGTGTGTGTGTGCATGTGGAGGCCAGGGGACAGCCTCTTGTATCTTTCCTTAGGAATACTGTTGACCTATTTTGAGGCGGGACTTCCTACTTGGCCTAGAACTTGACAATTCAACTGGACTATCTGGCCAGGGATCCCAGATACCCGCCTGTCTCCTCTTCCTCCAGGCAGGGGTGGGAAGGGTGTGACTGGGGTGAGGGTGGGGGAGGGGGAGGGTTACAAGCATATACTGCCACGCATAGCTTTCTGCGCAGGTTCCAGGAATAAGTTAGGTCCTGTGCTTGCACGGCAAGAGCTTGCTGACTGCTCTGTCATCCCCAGCCTCTCGATGCCTTGTCTTATGGAAGCACCCTTGATTTCAAAGATGTACAATGTGAAAAAAACATGGATGTTAGAAAAACAATGGTATGGAGTTAGTAAGCTGTGGAAAAAGTGTCCTGCGGAGAGACTCAAGGAGAAAGGGAAAGTAGACACACAAAGGCCTGTTCTGACTTTCCCCTTTCTCTTTTAAATTTTTCTATTTCATTCCTTTATTTATTTGAGAGTAGGGATAAGCACACATGCAAAGGCCAGAAAACAATGTTTAGGGGTCCATTATGTCCTCCCACCACATGGAACACAGGGGCCAAGCTTTTTCATGCTTAGCAGCCTTTAGTCTCTGAGTGCTCTTCCTCTTCCTTCTCCTTCTCCTCCTCCTCCTCCTCTTCCTCCTTCTCTTCCTCTTCCTCCCCCTCCTCCTTCTTTTCCTTTTCTTCCCCCTCCTCCTTCTCCTTCTCTTCCTCCTCCTCCTCCCATCCTCTTCTTCCTCCTCCTTCTCCTCTCCCTTCTCCCACTTCTTCTCCTCTTTTTTTTTTTTTTTTTTTTTTTTGCTTAGTGCAATCCACTTCATTTTTTAAAAACCTATCAGCTATCTTGGAAAGAAGAAAGTGGCTTTCTAGATGAACAATGAGCTATCTCATCGTACCAGCTTCAGCCCTAACCACCCCAAGGAACAACCCATTAGACTAAACAAGACAGGTCCGCAGGGTCCATTGGACTAGCATTTGTGTGCTCACAAACGGAGGGAAAAGAACTCAGCTAAATCTCCTGCCTGTCTTGGATCCTTCTGTCCATGTTGATGGACAGAAGAGAAGGCTGACAAAATCTTCTCAATCCATCTTCTTTCGCTTGGTTCACCATGACTAGCAGTCACACAGGCAGGGACTGCTACATCTCCTGAGACAGCCATATTCATTGTACACACATTCATATACTGGCTGTGGTCTTAGGCCTTCCACATGCCCAGTCTGCAACATTCATCACCCTGTGTCCTAAATAGTCACTTAAAGAAACCAGAAATCTTTCTCTGTCTCAACCCAGAGATACCAATTGTCTCTGCCAATTGTCTCTAGAGTTTCACAAACACTATAGCTGAGGAGAAAGGACTTTTTAAAAATATGGATGACTAGACCAAAAGAGTTGAATGGCAAATGGCCAGGGTCTAATGTAGTGACTGATACTCTGCTGGGACCAGGCGAGTGTTCACCAAATACATGCGTAAGAGCAGGCAAGCTGGAGAAGGAGGAAATGATACAAGCAACTTGACTTTCAAGCATCCCATTCAGGATTTTTCACAATTGAAATTGGGAGAAACTTGGCTACTCTTCCTTCCACAGAGACATCGATGTCTAAGAGTGCTTTGGTGCTTAGGGATTGAGAATTGATCTGTGCTCACTCCTTTGGAATCTTCTCCAAAGAATAAAGTTTTGAATATGGATTCCAAGATGTAAGTATTATGAGGTGGGGGGATAGATGGATGGATGAAGGATGCGTAAATAGTTGAATAAATGGTGGATGGACAGATGGATGATGGATGGATGGATGATGGATAGATGGATGATCAATGGATGAATGAGTGATGAATGATAGATGGGTGGTGGATAGATGGATGGATGAATGGTGGGTGGATAGATGGGTGGATGGGTGGGTAGATACTTGGAAGATGCACATCTGCTTAGTGTTGTAGCACTATGCACTGTGGTACTCCTTTCACATGTCTAGGATGTGAATCCCACTGTCCAGGACTCTGTTCTATCTGACCTTTACAACTGAATGTGTTAGCCATGGCATAGAAGACTGTCATACAATCTTGTGTTGGTCAAGTAGCCAGAAACAAGTCGAGCAATGGTATTGGGAGCCAGACAAAGTACACTGCCAGATAGCTCATGGAGGGTACCACAGAGAGAAACCTGTAAATAGATAGCAGACATCTGTATAAGAAAGTGACTTAGAGCCAAAACAACAGAGGTGTGGAGGGCAGCCAGCAAATGTACATCATAGTCCTAGCTGAAGCTGTGTTCCAGCCTCCAGGACACTTATTTATAACTCAGATAAAGAGGTGTGGATCCTAATCAATACCAGCTAGGCTATAATAGCCGAGCATTTAATCAAATGCTAATCTATATGTGCTGATGTGAATATATTTTTATACATGGTTAACATTCATAACCTATTGACTTCATCCAAGGGATTGATCTTTAATTGAGCCAGTAGGCTTCATCTAATGCACTGAAGACCATAGAAAAATCCTGGGAAAGAGGAAATTTTATCTCAATACTATGAAGTCAAGTCTTAAGTTTCAAGCCTGCTGACCTGCACTGCAGACTCGGAGCCACACAGTACAGCGTGTCGGTGTCATGGTGGTCAAAGTACTGTGGGGATACTTTCCAAACTTGCCACACACATCGTAATACATGAACCAACTTCCTAAAATAAATCTCTAAATAAGCAAGAACCCTGTGCATGCATGTGTGCGTAAGTATGTGCGTGTATGTGTCATAAGCACACGCACCCAAACAAACACGCGCACACACATCTCCTTCTGGAGGCTTCTCTGGAGAAATGTGATTGCTATGGGAAAATACATATTATTAGAAGGCAGTGTGCCACAACCTTCCATTTAATTGTTGTAGGAAAATACACAGCATTAAAAAAGTACTTCATAGGGCTGGAGAGATGGCTCAGGGGTTAAGAGCACTGACCGCTCTTCCAGAGGCCCTGAGTTCAAATCCCAGCAACCACATGGTGGCTCACAACTATCTGTAATGAGATCTGATGCCCTCTTCTGGAGTGTCTGAAGACAGCTACAGTGTACTCACATATAATAAATAAATAAATCTTTTTTAAAAAGACCTTTATTAAAAGTATTTCATAATCTTCCTTTGGCAGTCACCACATCTTACTCTATGTCAAACAGAATAGGCAGCTCAATATGTGTGCAAAGTAAAGGAAATGAGCCAGAAGAGCTTCTGGGAGCTGCGGTTCAGACGGCTCTGCTCTTGAAGTTCTAGCAGGAGACTGAGCTATATGGAGCTGACCCCCTAGTGTAAGAGCTGCATTGCTTTAAGCTGGGGTTCATTTCAGCTTCCCTAAGTTATCAGAAATCTAACTTGCATATGGGAATTTTCGCTGAGTCACTACCAATTATAATGGTGCCTGGTGTCACCTCTGTCCCTTCCCATCCCTCACTCATGGTGCCAAACACACGTGTGAAGACAGCATTTCTTCCATGCTTGCTGAATTTGGAGGCTGCCTGAGTTGGTGCAGCAGATTGCCAAATACTTTGCTTTCTGATTTGAACGGCTGAAGCAGCAGAGAGATTACAGGTTCCTCTGAAGCTTGTGAGGGAAGAGCTGCTTAAACCCTCAGGGTCCTGGGAAGGCTAGCTATCTCAGGAGCATGCCTGCAAGCAGAGGGTGCGCACCCCAACATAAGTGCTCACTCCTCCCACAAAATACATAAGCAAATATTTTAGTAATTAGTGCATTTTAGAAGTCACTTCTTCCTGTGGACCTTGGCATGTTTTGCCACATTGGGTAGTGAAATTCGTATAATGTGAGATTTGCCATTTTAGTCTCTGTAATTTTTAACATTTTTTGAGGATTTCCTACATGACTACTATATTCATATCACTTCAAACCTTCACTTTCCCCATTCCAGCTCCTCTCGTGTGAACCCAACTCCCTCTTGTTATTGACTTTTTTAATTGATATTGTTTTACACATATACTCTCAAATATGTGTATATGTATATATGTATGAATGCATGTATATGTTTGTATGTATGTATGTGTGTGTTTGTATGTATGTATGTGCGTATACATGTATGTATGTGTGTATGTATGTGTGTGTATGTGTGTGCATGTGTGTATACATGTATGTGTGTATGTATGTATGTATGTATGTATGTATGTATGTGTTTGTGTATGTGTATGTATGTATACACCCTGCTGAGTCTATTCAGTGTTGCTCGACTATATGTATGTTTAGGGCTGGCCACTTCGGATTCGGATAACCTATCAGTGACTTAGTTTGGAGAGAAGATTGGTTTCCCCTCTCTTGGGTGCCATTAATTGCCTGTGGCTCCTCACTTAGGAGTGGGTGCCATGAGATGTACCCGACCCGTGCTGGCAGGTCATCTGGTGGCTTGATTGTGCGGGTCTTGTTTGGGCAACCCTGTTTTTAAAGATCTTATGGGCTCAGTTTTCCTGTCTCATATATAAGACACTGCCTTATTGCAGGCATGACCTCGCAGCAGGCATCCTGGTGCTCTGCCCTCTAGACTAGTCCCACCCTCTCTCCTTTCCTAAGCCTTAGGTGCAGGGCTTGTGTCGTAGACATCCTGGGAATGGGCACCCCATGGTCGGTTCATTGTCCTCTGCATTTTAACTAGTGAGTTTCTGTGATGCTCTGCATCTCCTGCAAAAAGAAGCTTTCTTTGATCAGGAGAGATACACACTTATCATCTGTAGGTAGAGGAATCAGTACTTAGAACATCAGAGTCACTGTAGCAGGCTCTCTTCGGGGTTCCATGATGTTACAGCCAAGGGTAGCTGGCTAGATTTACAGTACCGGGCATGAATTCCCTCCAGTTAAAGAATACATTCCTTGCAGGGCATGGTGGTGTACATCTTTAATCCCAGCACTTGGGAGGCAGAGACAGAGGTATCCATGTCTAGTTCTAGGACAGCCAAGGCTACTGTCTTGAAAAAAAAAAACAAAAAAACAAAAACAAAATAAAATAGGGCAGCACACTCCAGTAGTATTACTACTTCGCTATACTATACAACCACCACATTTATTCTAGAGCTTTGTCCTCAGTCCCATAAGGTGGCCCATACTGTCTAAGCAGTTATTATGCAATATCCAGCCCCTGTGTTCCTATACTCACAACTTTGATTTCTGCCTCTGTAGGTTAACCTGTTGTGGACATTTCATAGGACAGGATGTACACTATGCGTCTCTCGCCCATGTCTGGCTTCTACAATGTTCTCAGGGTTCATTTCAGCCTAATGTGGATTACTTCATCATCTTGTTTTATAGATGGTCAGAATC
Source organism: Montemys delectorum (assembly GCA_019843815.1). Lineage (NCBI taxonomy): Eukaryota > Metazoa > Chordata > Mammalia > Rodentia > Muridae > Montemys > Montemys delectorum. The sequence continues at coordinate 17,183 of JADRCD010238711.1, forward strand.
CTGTGTGTTGGATGTTACACGTGTTGTTTTCATTCACCCTCTGAATTCAACACTTGAATTGTCTTCATCTTTGACCTGTCTCAAATAAAACCCCTCTGAGTATGTGGGCGTAGGGTCAGGGGGAGCTCAGGGGGTAAAAGCCTTTGCAATACAGCTCTAATGACGTGAGGTTGGTCCCTGGGACCCACATAAAATTGGGCATATGTGGTGGCTCAGGCCTGTAGTCCCAGTGCCTCTACAGGAAAATGAGACAGGAGAACTGGTGGAAGTGCCCACAAACAGGGCCATTCAGGAGGAAGATCCTGCATAGGTACAGTGTGTACTGGCTGGTTTTGTGTGTCAACTTGACACAAGCTGGAGTTATCACAGAGAAAGGAAATGCCTCCCTGAGATCCAGCGGTGGGGCATTTTCTCAATGACCAAGGTGGGAGGGCCCCTTGTGGGTGGTGCCATCCCTGGGCTGGTAGTCCTGGGTTCTATAAGAGAGCAAGCTGAGCAAGCCAGGGGAGGCAAGCCAGTAAGTTACATCCCTCCATGGCCTCTGCATCAGCTCCTGCCCTGTGTGAGTTCCAGTCCTGACTTCCTCTGGTGATGAACAGCAATGTGGAAGTAAGCTGAATAAACCCTTTCCTCCCCAACTTGCTTCTTGGTCATGATGTTTGTGCAGGAATAGAAACCCTGACTAAAGCACAATGTAAGGGCAGCACCAACTCCCCAAAAATATCTGCTGACCTCTTCACAAGAGCCTACATCCACACACACACACACACACACACACACACACACACACACACGTACTCGCACACAAAACACAATAATCCTCCATTTCCTCTCACAGAATGTGAGGATTTGGACATTTTGTTACCATGAGTTACGCCACTGTCCAGTATGAAGTGGTCTCATGTGGTTTCAACATCCACTTCCCTAATGACCCTTTCCTTGTGCTCTGTGTCCATGTGTATAACTTTGGGGGTGGAAATGTATATCCACATCTTGCCAACTTGTCATTTACTGTCCCCTTTATATTTGGCAGGGGTTGGGGGTACAGGAGAGCACATCACGAGCAAACCACAGCACTTTTCCCTGCATTGGTTAATTTGATTTTCTGAGTCCTGAGTTCGGGTTATTTGCGTGTTTCTAAGAATTTGTCTATTTCACGTGGATTTTCTACTCCCGTATGCACCAGCTCATATTTTCTGTTTGAGACATTTTTACTTTTGTAAGGTTGGTAGTAGTGGCCCCACTTTCGCTTCTGATGTCATTGAGTTGAGTCATCCTTTTCTTCTTAATCTAAGAGGAGCTTTTGTTCATCCTTCCCAAGTAGCAACTTCTGGTTTTCTTTGTTGTTTTCCATGCCTGCTTCACTGATTTTCACTTACGATTCTTTCTGCTAGCACTACTTTCAGTCTGTCCTTTAGTCTCTAGCTTGGTGGTTCTCAACCTCCTAACGCTGTGACCCTTTAATACAGTCTCATGTTATGGTGACTCCTGACCATAACATTATTTTCGTTCCTACTTTATAATTGTAATTTTGCTACTGTTATGAATGAAATGTAATATAAGTATCTATGTTTTCCCATGGTCTTAGGGGAACCCTGTGAAAGGGTTGTTCAACCCCTAAAGGAGTCGCGACCCACAAGTTGAAAAATGCTGCTGGATCTTTTTGTATAAAGTCAGGTTATTCATTTGAGATCTATCTTCCTTCTATTTTTTAAGGATTTATTTCATTTATGCACATTCGGCTTGTGTGTTTTTCTGGGTACTCACTACCTGTCTGCCTGGTCATGAACTGCCACATAGTTGCTGCAGACTGAACCCGGGTCCTCTGCAGGAGCAAAAGTGCCCTAAACTGCTGAGCCATCTCTCCAGTGATTTGGTTCCTTATGAAAAATTCTTACTTGTTCAAGGCCAGCCTGGTGTATAGATTGAGTTCAAGGACATCCAGGGCTACAGAGAAAAACAAGCAAAAACAAACAAACAAAGTCTTACTTGTATGTGGCTATGTGTGAGTGTGTGTATGAGTGTGTGGTATTCCAAAATGCAGTCACACAGAGGGGTCATCTCACTCCCAGATGTAAATGACTGAGGCTTTCTTCTCCTCTAGGAAAACGGCTCTGTAAGTCAGAAAAGAATAAAGAAGTCCAGATGCCTTAAGAGGGGAAGAAAGAGGCAACAAAGCATGCAACTGTTGGTGAAACAGCCCACCATTTTTCTAAGTTTGTACTACATAAAGTATAGCCTAGGAGCCAGGAGTGTGGGACACCCTTTTAATTCCAGCAAAGGCTGAGACAGGCAGATCTCTGTGAGTTCAAGGCCAGCTTGATCTACAAATGGAGTTCAGGACAGCCAGAGCTACACAGAGAAACCCAATCTTGGAAAAATAACAGCCATACCCAAAGTATAGTTTATAGGTCACAAGTTATTGGATTTTTCCTGTTCTATAACAATAATATTTCCTCATGTTGTGGTGTAACACTTTGATATTTATAATCCATCATCTCAAAAGCTCTCTTTCTCTCCCCCCCCCACTTTGTCCCTCTCCCTCCTTACCTCTCCTGACCTTCTCTCTTTCTCTCTCCCCTCCCCATCCCTCTCTTTTTTTAATACAAATTCTCAATTAGCTCTGACTGACCCTGAACTCAGGATGGCCTCAAACTACTGAGACTGTAGACATGCTCCTAATTTATGGGGTTCTAGGGATCCAACCCATGGTCTTTCAAAGCAGGCATTCTACTGCGTTACATGCCCAGGCTATGCACTCCTCTTTAGCAAATTAGAAAATATTTTAGAGTTTTGGAGTGCTACACAAGCAGGCACAACTTAAGCTGAGTCCATCTACAGTACATTTTAGAACGATGTGCTTGGCTGGTCTTTATATTTTGCAAAATGAAGTGAAAGTTTTAGTGAATGTCTAACAACTTCTACTTCTCCAAGATCTACTCAAAATGGCTCTAATAATTTAAACATGGGATACTTCTGTTGCGGTAAAAGATGCCACTTTTTTTTTTTTTATTTCCCACAACATACCACTTTGATTTGAAATCTATCTGCCAAATAAGCCCCCCCTCCACTGCCACAGAAGCTGCTTCAGGTTAGAAGTCCCCCCTCCTGCAGCTCAGCAGTCTATCTGTTCCTATAGAAACAATGCAGTTTCTATAAAGCCTACTGTTTCATACACAGCTCTCACCAGCTGCCTGAAGAAGTGACTTTGGGTTTAAAGCTTGGCTCTCTCCATAATGGAGTTATAGCCAGTCATAAAAAACACGAACTTGTCATTTTCAGGAAAGAGAATGAAGTTGGAGATTGTCCTATGAAGTGGAATATGCCAGACACAGAAAGACCAGTAGTGCATATTTTCTCATTTGTATAAATAAATACATAGACCACATATGTATGTGTATACAAACTCCATTTTACAGCATAATTCTTCTGCAACTATGAGTTGTATATACACACAAACATACAGACATATGTGTATATGTACATGTATGTGGGTGTGTGCATGTGGTGGGGAAGAGAAAATCAAAAGGAGACTGGGGGAAAGGAAGGAGCCCAGGAGGAGGGGAAATGGAGGAGACTGAGGCAGGCATATGAGGGTGAGGATGGTCAGGATATATCATGCACTTGACAGAAATCATCTTTAGGAGACTCATCAGTTCATATTAAGAAACATATGAATTAATTTTTTTAAGAAGTGGTTACAAACTGGCTTTTTTCTCAAGTACAGCCATGAGTGCACCTTGACTTCATGTCTGCACCTCTCTGAGCCAGAGCCTCCATCCATGAAAGAGCAAGGGGAGATTTTGCAAGGTCACTGTGAACATCAGATGTGAAATGTTCTAACTATCCGAAGCCTGCCTCATCGGTCCTCAACAAATGGAGTTTTCATAAAGATGTTTGCTGTCTCCTGGAGTTATAGCTCCTTTATCCTTTTCAAAGCTGCCCGTCTTCCTTATCTCATGTAATCTTCACTCGGGAGCTAGGTTACAGGTTATCTCGGCAAGCTGAAGTGCCAGACAGTTAATAGGATGGATTTGAGATAATTAGTCATTCTCTGTATAAAGCAAGCTTGTAAAGGGAAGAATATGAAGCAGTCATCCAAACTGGGGAAACAAAACAAACAACCAAAGCACCACAGGGCTAAATGTAGCCATTCACTCTGGTAGAGCCACAACCAAAATGCCAGGAGGAAACACAAGTTACGAGCAACCACCATGCACAACACAGCAGCAGAATCGCATGTCATTAAATGAAGAGCTCCGCTTGCTCAATGTTTGTGTGTCAGTGTGATGGGTAAAGGCCTCTTCCTTTTCTTTTCTTTTCTTTTCTTTTTTTTTTTTTTTCTGTTTTGTTTTGGTTTGTTTTAGTTTGGTTTGGTTTGGTTTGGTTTGGTTTGGTTTGGTTTTTCGAGACAGGGTTTCTCTGTGTAGCCCTGGAGGTCCTGGAACTCACTCTGTAGAGCAGGCTGGCCTCAAACTCAGAAATCCACCTGCCTCTGCCTCCCAAGTGCTGGGATTAAAGGTGTGCGACACCACTGCCAGGCCCCCTCTTCTTGATCTTTGATTTTAACTTCTTCCTCCTTGATTAGGTAAAACCTGTTATGCTAGAGATGAGACAGCATATGCACATATGCATATTAATGTATATGTCTGCTTTTCTGTAAATATGTGATCAGATTTATTTTCTAAATGATAATGGGAAACCATCCAGATTTGGACATTCATTCCGCCGTGGACAGAAATAAAGATCTCAGAGCACAAGCTTAGCTTGAAGGCTCCAATTTCTTCTAACTCAGCACAGACGGGGGGTGTGCCTGTGAGGACTGACAAAGGTTATCATATTACGCTTTTGCAAATCCCAATATCCAGGGTGTAGTGGGACCCACCTTTTTTAGTTCTAGCACTTGGGAGGCAGAGCCACTCAGATCTCTGTGAGTTCAAGGCTAGCCTGATCTACAAGACAGCCAGAGGTACTTAGTGACACCTTGTCAAAGAAAAAAAAATCATTCCAATTCTGTCCAGTTCTCACACTAGAGCCGATGAATCCAAATACTGTACACATCATGAGATATTTAAATCCAGCATGAAATCCAAGGACCTACATTTTAACAAGAAAGCCCATCTCCTAGGTGGTTCTAATGTTCAGCTAATTGAGGCTCCATTAAAGAAGAGGGCTAGAGGCAGGCAACCCGGATTCGATTCCTGATTCTTCTGTTAGGCATCTCTATGTCCTCGTTCATTCTTATTTGTGAATAAGTAATCAACACCAGGATACTACCCTATACCCATTCTAGTCTCTAAAGACTTCGCAGCACGCAAAGTAGAAGCTAAGCCTTTCCTTGGTGAGATCTGCGTTCAAGAGTAGCAGCTGATAAATGTAACAAGGGGAAATGAAGTAACAAAGTAGCAGAAGCGTCACCGCTGCAGCTGGCCAGAGGAAGTTCCACTGGGAAGATAACATTGGAATGAAGATTTGAAAGAAGCAGGTGGGTTCTTCAGAGAGGGGAACGCCTCTGGGGGCCCGGGGTTCTGGAGGCATGAAGGCTCTGAAGTGCGAATGTGCTTGGAGTAGAGCTACTCTTTGAGATCTCTGTGATAAAATGCCCGACAGAAACAACATAGGAGGTCAGCTTCACTTGTGCTTTCAGAGGATCGCAGTTCACCAGGGCAGGGAAAGTGAAACGGCTTGGTCCATGGAGGTAGGGGCGTAATTGTCATTCCACCGAGGCAGGGCAGAAGGCAGCCACTCTCAGAGGCCCCATTCCTAGCTCTCTCCTTCCACCATCCTGCTTCCTAAAGAAAGGCTCCGCAGTCTTTAAAATAGTGCCACCTGCGGGAACCAAGTGTTCAGAGCGCGAGACTATGGGGGCTCAGAATATGAGACTAGGTATTTCGGAGTCGTAATACCTACTGCATTCAGAGTAATAAGATTAGCCCAATGTAGAAGGCACTGAGCAAGCCAGGGGAAGAATTCACACAGAATGTCCTAAGCCACCAAAGGATTCTGGGAAAGGACTGAGAGCTGTTGCGGGAGGGGGTGGAGGGGGTGAGGGGGTAGAGTGGGTGGGAGGGTAGGGGGAATTATCTGACCAGTTTTGTGTTTTCAGGAGTTTCCCAGTTGCTGCACTGATAACGAACTGTCAGGTGAAGGCTGAAACATGGAGATCAGATCAGAGTCCACCTCTACAGCTATCCAAGTAACAGGACACATGTCTGTACTCCGGCAGCAGGGGTACAGGCAGTGAGAAAGCCGTGTGTGTGTGTGTGTGTGTGTGTGTGTGTGTGT
>JADRCD010238712.1:0-54464 GCA_019843815.1 Montemys delectorum
AGATTTTGGCTCTAAGTTCAACTGAGACCCAGAAGTTTATTACGTGGGCCCTGAAGCCATGGCAAAGGGAGGGTTTTTCTTCAAACTGAGCTTCATTGAGCTTGTACTCGTTTTCACGGCTTAGGTTCAGCTTCTTATTTATTTATTCCACATGAAGGAGACATGGCTTTCCACACTATACTGTTTGGAGCTTGAGGAGTGGTGATGTGGTCAACACTTCTTTCCCTTTTCATTGCACACTTGCTTATTGTTACACCAAAGCAATTCTGTGACCTCTTACCTTGTTTGCTTAGCTCTTCTGAAGTTAGTTTCATGCATGAATAGCTGTTCAAATTGATGTTTCTGTAAGGTGATGATTTTTAGAGGGTGTTACACCACAGCACCTTTCTCTGCCTTTACTTTAGGCAACTACTAATATCATACATTTCCCGACCCTAGAGGAGAGAATTGACATTCACAGAATGTCTTTTACAAACTCCTTTAGGGAAAAATCTAATGTTTGATCCTAGTCAGCGTCTGTTAGTACAGTGTCTCACGACTGACTTATGCATAGATTGTGAAAAATACATAAGTGCATGGAACGAACATATTAATCAGGAAGTGAATTGTTTTCTGATGCGGCTCAGGTTTAAAATAAGAATAGAATAAAATAATTTGAGAAATTTAGTTAGTACAGGTTCTTATTTCTTCTTGTAAAACATTTTTGTAAATGTGAGGAACTGGTAGTCCCAGAACCCTGGGGGCAATGAACATCCAAAGGTTCCAATACTCTGTAAGTCACAGTCAAAGCTGACCACAGGAAGTCAAGGGGCGCACAAAGCAGCATTCCCAGCATGCTTCTTTCCGAGGAGGTAATTAAGCAGCTTAGAAAGGGAAGAAGCTTCCATGGCTCAGAACCACGGAAACACTGGGTTAAACTTAAATTAACAAACCTTACAACGTCTCTTCATTGCTCCTCTTGAGCCTGTTTTAGGATGCTGAGTTTGCCATAGATTTGTAAGAATTATTTGCATTTCTGTGCATCAATTGGTTGTTTACACATATCTCAGTCAATATTCAGAATGGATTTTAAAGGTACAAACAATGATTATTATATCTGTGTTATTACATTTTTGACATTTTAATAAAGAACATTTTTACAGAGTTTGAGGGTAAAGATGAATTTGCAATGTTGCTCTCACATAATTCTCTCTTACTCTGCTTTTCTTCCATATTTAACTCCTACAGGGAACCACTTTTATTAGATTTTTTTTTTTTAGTCTTTCACTGATTTTTCGAGAAGCACATACTCATATTGTTCTCTCTCTCTCTCTCTCTCTCTCTCTCTCTCGCTCTCTCTCTCTGTCTCAGATACACACACACACACACACACACACACACACACACACACACACACCACTTACATAAAATATAGACTGCAAAACCTTACCGTAGACTGCAAGCACCTTTCTTGGTATCTTACATCTTTTGTCTATGTTGTTTTCACATTGGTATTAGTAATCCAGATCTCCTTTCTTTAAGTTATTGTATAGCATAGTGGCACATGCCTCTCTGGCCATCTACATTAGTAATGTCTAGTTCACATTTGCATTATTTCTATATATTTTCTGTTATTAGTGTCATTTCAAAGATGACCTAATACGTATATTTTATATGATGCCAGTATTTCTTTAAGATGGATCCCTGCTGCAATGCCATCCAACATAGACTGGCAGAGAATACCCAGAGACCTGCCTGCCGCCATGACACATTTAGAAAGAGGGAAAGCAGAATGTTGCTATAACTTCTGCCAATCTCTTTAGTATAGTAAATAAATCTTAGTTTGTCTTAGTCTGTGTTTTCTTTTATTACAAAAGAGATAGATCATTTTTGCCTATAGTGTGTTTGTATCTCTTGCCAATTTTCCTATTAGATTGTCAGCCAGCCTTTGTTTCTTGGTTTAAGCAAGCAGCTTTTTGTGTATATCTTGTACAAAACATAAAGTTGAACTTCTCCTCTTGTTTAGTTTGTGTTATTTTTTTCCACATTATTTATGGTGTTTTACTTTCTGTAGAGAAATTTAAACATACATAGTTTCATTTATGAATTTTTCTTTTATGGCTAATAGATTTTTGATTCATAGTTAAAGGTTTCCCTACTGCTAGATTTGAGCAGAATTAATCACCTCCCCTTGCACTTGTATTGCTGTTATACATAGCTAATCCTTCAACGTTAACAGCTGTACTAATCAGCTACTTCTAGCCTGATAAACACATGTTGGCTTGTGTTTTGAAGGTAACTTCTTGTCCATTGTGATACAAAATATTTCTTTCTGCAGACTGCAGAAAGAGAGAAAGGCAGGCAAACAAAGATACTGCAACCCACCAGCTTCCTTCTGAAGCTGACTTGTGCACTTATTGATTGAGACAGTGAGTGTCAATAGACACAATGTCTCGAATGATAGATACATTTTCTAGCATCTCACCAAACTTGTCTTAATTCTGTTACACTGTGCTTAGAATTGTGAGTTTTGTATTCTGATCTCTAGACCTGATGAGGTGGCAGAAGAAATGACATCTTTGGTGTTCTGTGAGAGCTGCAGTGTGGAAGAACAGGGCACCCAAAGGAGCTGCAACCATGTAGTGATTAAAAAAAATAGTACAGTGACTCCACAGCATGATGCAAAAGCACAGAAAGTACAGAGGAAGATGCAGCCCAAACATGGCCTCTGATAATTGGTCATCTACATCATTGTGTAACCCATAGGTCAGAACTGCTTTGGCAAAGCTCTATTTTCAAAAATATTTACATACAATTCATGACAGCAGCCCAATTACAGTTATGAAATAGTAACAAAAATAGTTCCGTGGTTATAGTCCCACAACATAAGGAATTGAAGTAAGGGGCTGCAGCATTGAGAAGGTTGAGACCCAGTGGCTAACCCAAAGTAGAGTCCAGAGGACAAAACATTTCAAGTGTTGTGGTCCATAATGTTCAGCCTGCAGGGCACAGGGAAGTAGAGAGTGTTAATAATCAAGGAACGTCAGTGGAGAATTAGCATGCAGGTGGACATTATGAAGAATTTAACATGCCAAGTGTTCAGTAGAAGGATCCATGCTAGTGATAATGTGAAAATAATCCAGACAACATAAATGGACATAGACTTTCACAAGGCCAAATTGTCAGTAAATACAGGAATATAATCGTCATCGTAGCAATGCATGTCAACATTTGAGATTCCATTGCATTCTGGTCTGAATGACTATCATTAAAAAAAAACCAACAAACAGTGGTGAGGATGTGGAATAAACAGAACCCCTGTTTATTGCTGTGGAAATGTCAATAGGGCAGCTACCATAGGGATTCAGAATGGAGGTTGCTCAGAACCTGAAACTAAAACTTTCATATGGTCCAAGCATACCACTTCTAGATATATTTGCCAAATAATCAGCTACTTCATAGAATACATAGTGCACGCCTACCAACAATTATCATGACACTACTCCCAAATTATGGAGTTGGTCATGCCTCCAGGTCTATCAACAAGTGAATGGATAAAGAAAATGTAGCACATATGCATGATGGTGCTTTCTCAGTCCCTGAAGTCAGTAAAAGAATGATTCAAATGTAGTTTTGGCAAAACCAACAAGAAGCTTGTCTCTGCAGACAACTCTCATTGCTCCACTTGATATACGTAAGACATTATCTAAGAACCTAGTGAAAAGTGTTCCTTTGAGGACTGAGTGAGATAGGTGGTCTGAAGTTCTAGATATGTAGTGTAATATGCATTATGCATATGTAGATATATAACAAAATGCATTAATGTTCAAAATGTGAGAGTAGAAATACCAAGATTGTTAAAAGAAGACAAGAGAAATTCTTGCAACCTTGTGTTTCACAATGTATTACTGGATATCTTCCCCAAACTGTGAGGAAAGATTTGCTTTACAGAAAAATGCTATCAAATATATCCAAGCAAAACTCAGAAAATTTTTGTGCATTAAAGGAAAATATCAATATGTGAATAAACAGAATGAGATCATCGTTTGAAAATTACATATCTGATCCAACTCAAAGCATCTATAAACTCATCATTTAACAATGAAGGAACAAACAGTTCAATCACAAACTTGCAAAGGGGTAGCACTGGTATGGAGCATTATCAAAGTGATTAAACTACACTTCAGCCAACTCATGTGGCTGAAAGCCCACACTAACACTGAGGCAGGAAGGCCAGGGTGAATCATGCATGACTATAAGTCAGAGGAAGGTTATCTTCAGTACCCAGCAACTAATACAGAGATCCTGTAGGAATATCCTAACCATCACATGGTCTTCCTTGGCTTATCCTTTGAATTGTACAACTCCCTTCCAACAAGCAGGAAAAATATCTGACCATATCAGGAAAGAAAACATTATTCCAAGGAGATATTAAGGATGTCACCAAGACTGATGTATGTGAAATGTAGCTCATGCATATCATTTTAACACAGAGGATGGTGGAATGGCACAGGTACAGTAAACATTATATCATTTTGAGATGTTAATCACTTATGTCAGTAAAAGAAAGAGCCCCCTTTCAGGGAACTCCTTTTTTTTTTTTTCTTTTGATAGTTAAAATCTCATAAGCCCAGAGGGGCCTCTTGAATTTCCTGATTGCTGGATCACCCTCTAGTCTAAGGACTGTACTTTTTAAGCCTGTATTTCTAATCTTCAATGATATACTTTCTATATTGCTGTTCTGTTTCTTGCTCAATTCTTTGTTCTATAAAAGCAGCCTGTACATTGTATTTTGGAAGACTTGCTAGGCCCCTTCTGTCTGATATGAATACAAATTTACTAAAGAATGAACATTTTATTCTTGCAGTCTAGAGTGTGCTCCATTCTTTGTCTTCGTTCTTGTACAGAATCAGTTCTTCTGTGTTGAAATTAATATTTAGAATTTTCAAAAAAAATGAAAAAAATAGTCAAATAGAAGAACTTCAGTTGGAAGAAATATTAAAATCTGTTTGAAATCACAGAAATCCCACCTTGACCTAGTTCAACCAAAGTGATTTATCTGATTATTACACAACACAATCCTACAACACATTGTTACAGGAAATATTTAAAAAGTCATCTTGTCATGACTCTTGCCCTGCTGCTCCAGTCCGGTCTGTGTTTCTGCTCTAGTACTGGTACTGGTGGGCCAAAACATTATGTCCCAGTGGAGTCCTGCTCACTCAGTGTGTTCTCACCACTGAGCTACTCTCTCCCAGCTAGTGAGTTCATCTCGCTTCCATGCAACGCCCCCCACACCCCACGATCAGCTATCTCAGTTCCTAGTTACCCAGTAGAAACTGACTCTTAAGCTATAGTTAACCAATTACATTTATGTATTAATAACATCACATTTTACAAGATGCCAATGCAATACATTCAGAGTCAGTTGATAAAGATAAAGCTTTAACCTAATTATTCTAACCGTGCGAAAATCTTAGCTTTTGGTTGTTTAAAACCAACTGCCTCCATGTTGGTTTCTCCCTTTCTCCCTGTTACCTCTCTATCTCTCCCCCAAACTCCTCACTTTGTCTCCCTTTCCTGTCCAATCAGAAGCTTGCCACTGCCCTAATATGATTGTATAGAGAAAGTCCTGCAACAAGACATCATTAGTTTAGCTCCTAATAGAACCTCATCCTGGGACATAAACAATGGCATCAGGACCCAGCTCTTACTCTGTTCATTAGTGCTATCTCCATATGCTTGGGTGGGTGCCTTTTAAACCTTTACCAGTATCTCTTTTAGAGCAGTCCCATTGCAGAAAGAATAGCTTATGAATGGAAAGTGCTCAGTAATTAGAATTTACACAGATTTGTCTTCTGAGTATGCTGTGAATTTACACAAATATTCCATATAATATCATGCTAATATAAAAGTTAAGTGGATAGCTCACCAAGAAGAACAGTTGGTTGGGCAGAAATGCAGGGCTCCTCTTTGAGGCAGATGCATAGGAAGCTTGTATGTTTAACTTAGGTTCATCGTGAAGTTCTTCTCTTGTGGCAGGCTGGGGAACTAGTCCAATCTACCAGCCCTGATGATCAGACCCTGGGGGCTTCATCCACTTTTTTGGCTTCCATTCTGCCCCTGTTTCATTTCAGTACAGTTTAATAGTCTATTCTAATCCTGTGGATTATCCTAGCCTCAATTAGGATTAATTGACATAGAATTTGGTCCTTTCCTGATGTCACTGATCCACTTGGGATGGGAACTTAAGGGAGTATTATTTAAGTTCCAGTAATTTAAAACAGGCTCTTGTGTAGGGTCTAGTTTCTAGGTTTGGGAATGGGGGAGCCCATTCTCTGGGGATGACACCCTTGATTAAAGAAAGAGAATTTGGGTAGGAATTCGGTAGTAAAGGTATATCCTGAAGTTCTAATTCCATTTGGACTTTCAGTATGTCCTTCATAGGTTGTCAATTTTGTTGTACTACTAGGACTCAGTTTAAGGTCAGCCTCATATGTGGACATGTACTTCAGATCAAAGTATTTTTTTAAGGCCATCTGGGGCATCAATCACCATGATAGTTTGTGTGTTCCCTAGTTTACATACCATATATACATAAGACTGCAAGCTTTTTACAGATTTTGACCTCTTGCTTTCAAGTTTTCCATTTAACTTGACTGCCTGTTGCATTAGCATCTAGCTGAGGGAGCTTAGCTGCAACAGCATTATACATTCATTCAAGGAAAGGAGTTGGTCGCCTCAATTTCTCAGCCTTTTGCGTGGCTACAATTCCGAGTGAAGGCTGTTGTGCTGCTATTATTAACTGTAGCACTTCATCTCAATTAACTATTACGTTCTGTCCTCCTCCTTCCCAGATTTTACTTAACCAGTTGATCTCAGTCATTTCTTTCTGGAAAATGTCCTGTATTAGCTCTTAAAGTTCTGATCCAGAGCAGTCCTGATTCTTTCTTCAGAGTTTGCACCCTCTTCACAGTCTAGAGACACTTTCTGATGTCCTGACAGTGATGGAGGGTGGGGGTCGGGGTGAGTAGTAGTACATTTTAAGATAGTAGAAAGGCATGCCTGGTATAAGTCATTGGTGGATGTGGAAATTACTCTCTCGCCTAGCTTTTGCCTCTGCTTAAGTCCCTATCTATGTTTATGGTAGTTTTCATGAGAATACCTGGTACCTCCTTTTTATTTGCCCTTGCCAATATGGGTTCAATCAGTTTGGGGTTTTTGAGCATAACTTGTATATCCTGTGAAAGTTTCACTGGTAATTTCTTTTGACGATTCTATCAACATTTTCCCATATGTCTTTTGCATAATCATCTTTCTAAGGCATCTTCTTGAATAATCTCAGGAGCATTTCTGAAAGTCAAGTAATTCGGGTAGCTAGCCTGAATAAAACCTTAACCTTCTTTTTTATAGATTTATCAAGATAATTTAGACCCCAAGAGTTTTAGAGGGACTTTTGCCAGCTCCCTGTCTGCCCAATTAAATAATTGTTTAGCCTGGCAGCCATACATTCTGTGGAATCCTGCCGACTATACCAAATGGAGAGAGCATGGCCTACAGGCTCAAAGGAGCCAGGCAATTAGGATGTTCACACAAGATGTGACTTTTGAATATAGTTGGTCCATTCATACAAGCATTCCTTATAATATCATGCTATTGTAAAAGTTAAGCAGAAATCTCACCAAGTATGGAACAGTAGTTGTAGTGTGGGCAGTAATGCTGCTGCAGGCTTCCACCGGGGAATCTTTTCTGGTGATCATTCTTAGGCAGCTTGCTGTGAAGTTCTTAGCTTGGCCAGTTGGGAGAATGGCCCTGATAGAGGTCCAGGAAGGTCTTGAGAGTGTTGTCCAGGGTCTAGCACTGACCAGCCCAGCAACTGTGCTGGAAGTTCAACATCCAGTGAGGCCAGAGACATGCAGTCTCAAGTCCTCTGGGAATCATCAAGGAGAGTAGAGAAGCCAAGTCTTGAGAGCAGTTCAGGGATGGTGAAGACCATTCTCGAAGTTCCAAATTTCTATAATTACATTGGGCAATAGCTTTGCCGCTACCAAGGTTTGCAGCTTGGAGTTGGTTCATTAGCATATCAACCTCTCCTTGGGATTACCTTATTAGCATATCAAGGCCTGTCCTGAGCTAGGCTGTATTTGAGCTGCCTGGTGCCCTGCCAGGAGCTTGCTGATGAGGTCTAGCTCTTATCAGAGCTGCCCGGTGGCAAGCTCAGGCACTGTATTATTTCAAAGCATAGAAAACCGCCTTTGAGTAACACAAAATGGTTTCTGAGTTTCACAACATCAGTTTTAAGTTACATTCCTAATGCCCACATCCCCCCCTTGACATCATGGGTAGCATAGTGCCCATCTGTATGAAAGAAAATAGGTAGTGGACAGGCAAATAGGAGAATGCTAACAATAATATCTTCATATAGAGAGCAAAGCAAAGGTATATTCTCATGGAAAACAGCCCTGGGCTTTCCTGGCCATTCTATATAGGTGCTTGTTCTGGGATTAGAGCCAGCCAGACTTCTGAGTAGAGTGAGAAGTGGAGAGACGGTGGGGGTCGGAGTGGGGAGGGTGGAGCAGGGGAAGCTTTCCCATGGCATTAGCTTTCAGGAGGGGGCCAAGAAGAAAGATCAGAGGCTCTTTAACTAACAAAGTAACAAAAATGGATCAGATAGGAAAAAAATATCCAGCAACAACTCAGAAGTGGTAAAAGGAGAAAGAAAGCAATATGGAGACCTATGTTGACCAGATGGGGAGGGGGTCACAGGAATAAGCTTTTGGTGTATGCGATTATCATAATAAAAGTACTATTAGGAAAGTATTAGTAATGAGTCTTATGTGCCAGGTGCCGCCCTGCGTAATCCTCATAGTAAACACACCAAAGTAGGTTTATTTCCCACATCGACTTCGATTTAATTTGATGTTAGCTATTGGCTTGCTGTATATTGCCTTTATTGTACTTACATATGGGTCTTGTATCCCTGATCTCTTTCAGACTTTTATCATGAAGGGGTGCTGAATTTCGTCAAAGGCTTTTTCAGCATTGAATGAGATGATTATTTTTCCAGGCTGTTTATATGGTGGATTACATTGACGGATTTTCGTGTGTTGAACCATCCTGGCACCCTGGGATAAATCTTACTTTATCATGATGGATGATGTTCTTGTGTTCAGTTTGTGAGTATTTTATTGAATTTTTTTAATATATTGAGTATTTTATTGAATATTTTGAATGTTCATGTGGGAAATTGCTCTGAAATTCTCTTCCTTTGTTGAGTCTTTGTGTAGTTTAGCTATCAGGGTGACTGTGGTCTCACAGAATGTTTGGCAATGTTCCTTTTGTTTCTATCTTCTTAAATAGTTTAAGAAATATTAGCATTAGCTTTTCTTTGAAAGTCTGGTAAAATTCTGTGCTACAACCATCTGGCCCTCAGCTTTTTTTGGTTGGGGACTTTAATGAATGCTTCTATTTCCTTATGGGTTATAGGTCTATTTAAATTGTTAACTGATCTTGATTGAATTTTATATGGTATCTATCAAGAAAATCATACTTTTTGTTTAGATTTTCCAGTTGTGTGGAGTACAAGTTTTTGAAGTAAGACCTAATGATTTTATGGATATCCTTGGTACCTGTTATTATATCTCATTTTTCACTTCCGATACTGCTAATTTGGATATTCTTTCTGTCTTTTACTTAGGTTAACCAAAGGTTTGTCTATTTTCTTGATTTACTCAAAGACCCAGCTCTTGGTTTCATTAGTTCTTTGTATTGTTAAATGTGGTTGTTTGAATATGCTTGGCCCAGGAAGTAGCACTATTAGGAGTTATGGCCTAGTTGGAGAAGGTGTGGCCTTGTTGGAGGAAATGTATCCTTGTGGGCATGGTCTTTAACACTTCTCCTACCTGCCTGGAAGTTCATCTTCTCCTAGCTGCCTTCAGAATCAGAGGTAGAACTCTCATCTCCTCCAGCACCATGCTGGCCTAGATGCTGCCATGCTTCCCACCTTAATCTTGATGGACAGAACCTCTGAACCTGTAACAAACCCCAATTAAATGTCATTCTTTATAAGAGTTGCCATTGTCATGGTGAATCTTCACAGCCATGAAACCCAAGACATTGTCTTTGTTTCTAATGTATTGATTTCATCCCTGAGTTTAATTATTTCAGCCTCTTGGGTATGTTTGTTTCTTTTTGATCTAGTACTTTTCAGGTATGCTGTTAAGTTGCTTGCATAAAATCTGTCAAATTTCTTTACAAAGGTACTTATTGCTATGAACTTTCCTTTTTATTAAATTATTTAATTTTTTACATTCTAAATGTTGTCCCCTTCATGGTCCCTTCTCCCAGAGATCTTTACCCCATCACCTTCTCCTTTGCCTCTGAGAGGGTGCTCCCCCCCCCCCCCCCATCATCTTAACACTGCTTTCAATGAGTTTCATAAGTTTGGGTAACTTGTATTGTCATTTTCTTTGAATTCTACAAAGTCTTTAATTTATTTCTTTACTTCTTCCTTGATCAAGTGATTATTGTGTAGAGAGTTGTTCAGTTTCCATGAGTTTATAAGGTTTCTGTTGTTGTTGAAGTCTAACTTTAATCCATAGTGGTCTGAAAAGAAATAAGGGTTATTACAATTCTCTTGTATCTGTTGCAACCAAGTCTATGATCAATTTTGGAGAAGATTCTATGGGGTGCTAGACAAACATATATTCTTTTATGCTTTTGTAAAATCATCTGTAGATATCTGTTAGATATCTATGATTAATAATGTTTGTTAGTTTTATTGTTCTGTTGTTTAGTTTCTGTCTTGATGACCTGTCCATTGATGAGAATGGGGTGTTGGAGTCTATCAGTATTAATGTATGATTTAAGTTTTATTAATGTTTCTTTTACAAATTGGGTACCCTTGCATTTGGGGCATAGATATTCAGGGCTGAAACATCATCTTGGTGAATTGATGTGTATAAACTGTTCTTCCCCATCTCCTCTGATTAATTTTGGTTGAAAGTCTGTCTTATTAGATATTAGAATGGATACTCCAGCTTTCTTCTTGAGTCCATTTGCTTGGAAAACCTTTTTCAATCCCATTATTCTGGAGATAATGTCTATCATTGTTTCTGAGGTGTGTTTCTTGTATGATTCAGAATGATAGATCCTGTTTTCACATCCATTCTCATAGCCTGTGTGTTTTTATTGGAGAATTGAGTCAATTGATATTGAGTGATATTAATGTCCAATGATTGTTAATTCCTGTTATTTTGGTGTTAGTGGTAGAAATGTATGTTTGTGCACGTACACTCTTCTCTTAGTTTGGATTTGCTGATATGGGGTTTTTTATTTCCTGTATTTTCTTATGTGTAATTAGCCTCCTTGGGTTGAAGTTTTCCTTGTAGTATCTTTTGTAGGACTAGGTTTGTGACTAGATAATATTAAAGTTTGATTTTGTCTTGCATTATCCTTTTTTTTATTCCAGCTATAGTGATTGAGTTCACTGGGTATAGTAATCTGGGGTGGCATGTATGTTCTCTTAGAGACTGCAGGAATCTGCCAAGGCCTTTCTGGCTTTTAGAGTCCTCGTTAAAAGTTGGTTGTAAATCTGATAGATCTGCTTTTATATGTTACTCAGCCTTTTTCCCTTACAGCTTTAATATTCTTCCTTTGTTCAGTAGATTTAGTGTTTTGATTATTATGTGGCAGGAGAATCTTCTTTTTTGGTCCAATATATTTCATGTTCTGTCAGCTTCTTGCATGTTTTTAATTAATTTATTAAATTTATATCCCAAATGATACCTCCTTTCCCAGTTTCCCTCTCTCAAAATCCCTACCCACTTCTTTCTACCCTTCACTTCTGAGAGGGTGATGTGCTGCTGATGTGCAGGGTATCTCTCACCTTGACACATAAAGTCTCTGTGGAGCTAGGTAGATCCTCTCCCACTGAAGCCAAATAAGGTACCCTAGCTAGAACAATGTGTTACACAGACAGGCAACAGCTTTAGGCATAGCCCCTGTTGCAGTTGTTCAGACGGTACACAAAGACCAAGCTGCAGATCTGTTACATATGTGCTTGTTCAGCTTGTGTTTACTGTTTGGCTGGTGATTCTGTTCTGAGAGCCACCAAGGATGCAGATTATTTGACTCTGTCTTTCTGTGGAGTTCCTATCCCTTCTGGGGTTCTCAGTCCTTCCCCTAACTTTTCCAAGAGTCACCAAGCTCCATGTTATGTTTGGCTGTATGTTTCTGCATCCCTCTGAGTCACCATCTAGATAGAGCCTCTTAGAGGACAGCCATGCTAGGCTCTCATTTCCTAGCATAATAGAGTATCATTAATAGTGTTAGAGATTGGTGCTTGCCTATAGGATTGGTCTCAAGTTGGGCCAACTGGTTGGTTGGCCATTCCTTCAGTCTCTGCTCCATCCCCTGCACCTGGACTTTTTGTAAATCGGATAAATTTTGTATCAAATGTTTTGTGGGTGAGTTGGTGTCTCTATTGCTCCACTGGAGTTCCTGTCTGGCTATAGGAGGTGGTCTCTTCAGGTCCCATACCCCCATTACTGTAAGTCTCAGCTAAGGTCACCCTCATTGATTATTGGGAGCCTCCCCTATCCCAGGAGTCTGGGAGGTCCTCCTGATGTTCTCCCCCAGCCACAACCCCATGTAGGTCTGCAGATTTTTATCAGGCAATCTCTCCTGTCTCTCTCCACACCTGTTCCTGAACCCCCTCACCCTACTCCCCAAGAATTAAACCTGGTTCTTCTAGAAGAACAGTCAGTGCTCTTATATGCTGAGCCATATCTACAGTCCCTTATTATATGTTTATAGGCATCTTTTTCTTTAGATTGAGTTAACATAATGTTTATAATATGATTTTTAACAACCATTTTCTGGGCCTTCAAGCTGAAAATCTTCTCCTTCTATTCCTATTAGTCTTAGGTTTAGTCTTTTCATAGTGTCTCCATATTCCTGGATGTTTTATGTCAGGAACATTTTAGGTTTGACATTTTCTTTGACTGATGTGTCTGTTTCTTTTGTGGTATCTTCTATGCCTGAGCTTCTCTCTTCCATCTCTTGTATTCTGTTGGTGATGCTTCCATCTGCTGTTTCTGTTGTCTTCCCTAGGCTCTCCATCTCCAGGATTCTTGTAGTTTGTGTTTTCTTTATTGCTGCTACTTCCATTTTCAGATTTTGAGGAGATTTATTTATTTTCTTAACCTGTTTGATTGTATTTTTATTTATTTATTTAAGGGATTTATTCATTTTCCTTTTAAAGGGCTCTATCTTTTTTTATAAGATTGGATTTAAGATCATTGTGTGTGTGTGTGTGTGTGTGTGTGTGTGTATGTGTGTGTGTGTGCTTCAGATGTGTTAGAATATTTAGAGCTGGTTTTAGTAGAATGGCTGGGCTCTGGTGATACCATATTGCCTTGACTCTTGTTGATTGTGTTCTTATGCTGGCCTTTAACCACATAGTTGTCCCTTGTTCCAGGTGGACACTGGGGACACAGGTAGAGTTGCAGGGTGGGAAATGAATTACAGGGGAGTGTGTGCAGCTTACGACTGTTGCATTTTTGCTGTGCTTTAGGGAGACTTAGAAGACAGGGATTTTTTTTTTAACTAGTAGTACCTGTGCCAGCTGGTCTCAGGGGAATACAGGCAAAACTGTGGGCCAGAAAGTAGAATTCACAGAACAAGGTTCACATTGTGGCTACTGGGTGGTCCTAAGGGGGTCTGGCAGGCAAGGAACCTGGGGACGAGTCCTATCTGGTGCTCCCAGAAGCCGGCAGTCCTCTGGGAATGCAGACAAAGGCATGTACTGGACAATGGTACTCAGTGGATTGCATGAAGCTCACCTCTGCTGGGCTTGCTCCAGGGGGACTTGCCAGGCTGAGCATTGCTGCAAAGCATATAGTCTGGATGTTCCTGATGCTAGTGGGCTTCTAGGAATGCATAGCATGTTATGGCCCTAAAAGGGAGTGCAGGGAACAGGGTGCAGTTCACCACTACTGAGTATACCTAAGGAGACCCGGCAGGCAAAGAGCCTGGGTCAGAGTTCTACCTGCTTATCCCAGATATTGGCAGCCCTGGTTGTCCCTAGTGACAGCGGGGCTCCAGAAATTCAGGCAAAGTAGTGGGCTAGACCATGTTTTTATTTTTATCCAGTCCTTGATGTTTTACTATGAAGACTATTTCTCTTGCCACTCCATTGGCCAGTATCTCCTTGGAGCTAGAGACCACTGAACTTAGAGTTGGCTGGTTATGCCTTCCAGCCTTGCTTTGTAAATCACAAGCCATTACAGCACATACTATATCTGAGCACTTTCTAGATAACAAATACAGTCTGCATGAACATCATTTAATCTTGTCCTTGAACATACCTTCTCTACCAATGAGGAAACTGATGTCCCAAAGACAAAGAGAGAATTTGAGCCAAGAACAGGTAATCATCACAGTGACCCTTCTCTCACCAGAAAGAAAGCATCTTAGGAATTGCACATTTCATCCCTACTGTCCTCACAGTAAAAACATTAAATATGTCTTTACCTGGAGAAAAGGTGAGAGCCATCCTGATTCTTATTTTGTCCTGAACACTTCATGAGTCTCTTTATTAGATTTCTTTTCTAATGACAAAACTTTGATGTCCTCCCTTGCCTCTTGTTTATTTCTATTCCTGGAGATGACTTTGATACCAATATGTGATTTGATCCCATTACCTGGACTCTCCAAGGATCCTTGATTTGTGCTGAGTCTGAAGCCTCAGGGATGTGCATCAAAGCAGACCCCTTGATTTTCACATGCCAAGAAGAAGAAAAAATCAATCTCTATCCTCCAGGGACAGATGTGTTGGTGTCAAAAATCATTCTACACCTCAACACTTATTTTTTGTCATTGATTTTCTTTAGGAAGGCCATTATTGAAGGACACCATTGTATATGGCAACTATGGGATAGTACCTACAACAATAACAATGTAAACATTTTATTATATTATATATATACTTGCATATATTAATTTACCAGTATTTACTGAGAATGGGAAATGATGCAGGCTCTTGGAAAGCATCAACAAGCCAAGTTTTCAAAGAGCTTTCAATATAGCAGGAAGAGACAGAAATAAATCAACCAATAGTAAACCTGGTATAGGAATACTATACTATATACAAAATATTTCTCAGTGGTGAGGCTATTTAAAACTAAAGCCCAAGAGAGAAGAGGGGTGGGAAAATTAAAAAAAAAATGAGGCTAGAAGGAAAACAGGGAGTGGGAACACAGAGAATCTGTGGAAGGAATCGAAGGAACTTGGCCTATATTTTGAGTGAAATAAGGGTTGAAGAGAAGAGAATCTTGTACCATCCTTTACATGAAAAGATTCTGTTTGAGATTAGATTGTTAGGTAACTGATCTAGAAAGAGAGGGAAATCCATTTGTAAATTGTCAGAGAAATGTCTCATGTTAGATGTGGCAGTAGCTTTGGGCACGTTGAAAAGAAGTCAAGTCCCTGGTAGATGCTTAGAATTTCCCAATAGATCTACTTGGAAACACATGGAGCAAATGGTTATGTATAAACACAGCTTTGCATGGAACAGTTTTAGGAAGAAAAATGGGAGTTTTCTGCCTTCCTTCCTTCCTTCATTCTTTTATCATTCAGTCATTTAACATCCAGTAAGTATATACTGTGAATCACACATTCTTCACTAATTTTCCAAGAGATACAAAAGTAACGTGGATAGATAGACAGAGTAAGAATGAAGATGAAGAAATAGAGAGTCAAGAGTTGAAGTCATTTGCACATTCATCCTGCTAGATATGACCTGCTTAATAAGAGCCTGCCACATATGACTTAATGCATTAACAAAATCAGAAAAAAATTAGAAAAGAATGCTGGTTTGTTTATATGCTCTTCAATATTAGGATAATTTAAAAAGCATCATTCTTACTCATTATATATTTTCTGTGAGATACTATGAACACTTCTCTCTCATATATATATAATATATATATTATATATAAATCATATAGATGTTATATATGTGTAACATATATATATACATATATGTATATATGTATATATATATATATATCTTAACATGTTCATACATGTATACAATGTATTTTGATCATATTCACTCTTGTTCTAGTTTCCTTCATTATGTTGCTGTGATAAACACAATAGCCAAAAGCATCTTGGGGAGTGGAGGGTTTACTTCACCTCACGGATTGCACTCCATTACTAAGGGAAGTCAGGTCTTGAGCTTAAACTTAATCTGGAGGCTGAAACAGAAGCAGAGACCATGGAAGAATGCTGCCTTCTGGTTTGCATCTAGGCACCTGTTCAGCCACCTTTCTTACACAACCTGGGCCTTCCTGCCTGGGGATAGTAACTCCCTCTGTAAATTGGACCCGTCTATATCAATTAGCAATCTAGAAAATTACAGATAGACTTGCCCTCAGGTCAATCTGGTGGTCTCAATTGATCCATTTAAGTTTCCCTTTCCCACTGGGGCCAGTACAATCTGCATTATCCTTTCTCATCCCCTCCATTTCCTTCTTCTTAAAAACAAACTCCTTTCCTACTTTCAGGCTGTCTCAGGCATCTTGAGGAGGGCTGGTCGTCAGGAGGCTCTGCCAAGTTCTGTCCATGGGAATACCAAAGAGTTGTGTGTCCTGGAAAGATCCATGAGAAAGAAAAAATGAAGTGACAGCTGGAGAATAGGGGACCATTGATTAGACTGTAACAGTTACACAGACCTGAAGCTCGGACTTGAAAGTGGCAGCCAGGAGGGGAAAGCTCCTGACAGAGAGTAACAGTTACAGATCCTGAGGTTGCTCGAGGCAGCCCTCACTTTCTTACAAGTGTGGAGATCAGGGTGGTCTTCAATGCTACAAAGCAGAGGCTGAAAGTGAGAGTATAGTCTTCCCACAGTTAATGGAGAGATCCTGAGGGTCCTGGACACAGGGTTGCAGATTGACAAACAGGGACATCAGGCACACACGGGGTTGGGGGGGGAGAGAGAGAGAGAGAGAGAGAGAGAGAGAGAGAGAGAGAGAGAGAAAGAGAATTACTGACCTTCTTAAAACAACCAAACAACTTCCATCAAAATCTCACATTAAAGGGAGGTGAGAGAGAGGTCTGGGCTGGAATTTTTATAGGCTCTGGAGTACCAGTTCCTCTCCCCTATTTCTTCTCCTTTCTGCTTGGCCCTACCTGGGTATTCTTTCTTGAATGGGTTATTTTTGCCTTGATGGCCATCTATTAATAGTTCCAATTTCCTGATGTGTGTGTGTGTGTGTGTGTGTGTGTGTGTGTATGTGTGTAAGTAGTAGTAGTAGCAAGGAGGTTAGCACTAAGAACAAATATCAGCCTTTGTTAAAAGGATGAGTTACTGTTTTCTAGATTATCCCAAGTTTTTGTTACTCTCCTTCATTCCTCTCTCTCAGAGAATAACTGCTATTGAAGATGGAGAAGACTCTGGCTAATTCCAGCTGAAAGAGGGTGGCATTTTAGAATGTTGATTAAAAAGATTTTTTTAGGGTGGGTCCTTAGAGTTCATCCAGAGGGCTAAAATAAAAATCAATTGGCTGTGTAGACCCAGGTTGTTGGAGAGCTATTCAACGACAGTGTGTTATGTGGGTCAGGAAAAATCTATAACCTACAAGGAATGAAACAATTAGAATAATTATAACCCCCAGTGAGAACCTGATCAACAAACAGTCGGAGAAGCTTGCCCTTATTAAAGGAAAAGAAACAAGAAAACCATGCAATAATTCTTCCAAGAACTGGTATAAGTCCCAACTAGCATGATTATTCCCTACTTCCTATGTCCATTGCAAGTTATATGCCATGGAGAAAGCCAGTAGGGTGACTTAAGAGCTGGGAAAGCTTCCCATATGTAGACTTCAGTTTAGAAATCAACCACTGTGTCTCTTTTATTAACACTCATGGAAACATTAAGAAACAAGGATACCATGCCAGGAAAGGTAAGGTAGACCAGGAAACCTGGTGGGCACACACAGGAGATTTAGGTGACTCTTCATCCCCTTTTAGATTCTTGGCCTAACACATGCCAAACTCTCCATAGAAGGAAGTTATGTGTGGTCATGAAGGCCCAGAACAGATTTCTTCATGCTAATGAGGTACCTAGAGACCCTGAGGGCTTTAGCCAATAAGGTTTGCTTCCCATACTTTCACCCCTGCAAATCTCAGGGTCCACCGGGAGAGGTTAGATATGCATCCATTTTCTGCCATGAACAGTCAATCAACAGTTTAGGACCATGGGCTGTCTCTTTCATCAAGGTCCACCATGGGGAGCCACGGAGAAGACGCGTACCTACAGAGTTGCAGCTTAATTCTTCCGTAGAAGGCCTCTCTGCTCCCAGCCACAACCACCACCAAGCTAAGGACAAAGAACAATTACCCCTGAGACAAGCTGGAAGCTCCCTTTTCACCTCCCCTCCCCCCCCCCCCCACCCAGCTCCCTGGGCTAGATGCTGTCCCCAGCCTGAGGGCTCCTGACTCCATTCTTAGCTCTTCCGCCTCTCCCAGCAGTGCTCAGGTGTCCAAGAGTCAGAGAACCCCACAGTCCTAGCCAGGTAGCAGCAGGTCCAGGGACTCCAGAACCAGCTCCAGCTTTCCCTCTTCTCAGAGCTTTCCCACCCCTGGAATAGTGTCTCTGTGATTCCCTGAAGCCCCTCACCCAGCCAGCACCCAGCATGGGGTAAGTGCAGTCAAACCTTCCATATTTTGCCTCCCAGGCAGCTGTGCCCTGAAGGGAGTGGGATACAGACCCACAGATACCACGAGAGGGGCAAATGTGACATATTAAACTTTATCTACTTTGTCTTGGTATGCAGAAAGATGGACCATCGGCTCATGGATATCTTATGTTCCATACAAATTAAGATGTCTAATAGATGTTTTTGGTCCTGAATGCAGCTTCTTTCCCAAATAGTAGTAGAGGCAGATTCCTGGAAAATCCATTTCCTTACCCATTTCTCCAGCCATGAATTTGCCTTTCTTAATACAATCAACCTTTTCCCTCTACCTGAAATAATAGACTGAGTTTATGTTCTATTGTTCTATCCCAGACAGGAAGATCTTTTCTAATGAATGTTTCTATTCTGAATCATCACATTCTAATTTCTGTGCAATTTCTAGGTTTATACTGATTCCTCCTACTTTTTTTTTTTTTTTTGATCATGAAGAAGCTACAACTCTCTTGGTCTGTTGTTTCACTTGACCAAGTGTGGAATATTTATAGGATTGATGAAATGGGTCTTTTGGATAATTGTGGCCTTCTGGTATAGTAAGGATACAAGTGATTGGTCTAGACCCTGCAAACACCTCATTGAAGGATAAATGCAGACTCTCAAATAAAAAGAGAGGTCTGTGTATGGCACAGATGTTCCTAAAGTCATCTGAGTTTCCAAGGAAGATGACTCTTATGATGCACTTGGCTTTTCTCAATCTAGCCCGTGAGATTATAATTGGAGAGTGGATGAGCCTGCCAGGTCACACTTCTGCCAGGTCAGAAGTTGGGTTCATCAACGAGGGAATTGTTCCATCACTATCTCACAAGTGCAGGACACAAAATTCTCAAGATACTGTTGGCTTTAAAAATTTACTCATTGTGATAAGGTTTATGCCTCCTACACTTGGATGTTCCTGTATTGGCATTGGAGTACAAATCTGTTAACCATTTCTGGTCAAGGGCATTTGTCACATGGATGCTAACACAGGCAGAGATTGGACACTTTGAATCCTAACACTACTATCTGTCCAAGAAATACTGAAACAAATGTTTTTACCTAGGCTCAGGCCAAGATAAAACAGCATCCCCAGTAAACATCCCCTTTTGTATAGTTCCAGATGGTTTTGTTCCATCTAGCCAGAAGTTTACACCAGCTAGATGTAAGGGTAGACAGAATGAATAAGATAAAATCCCACCCAATTGGGGTTTCAAAAGGAAAAGGGGGGTCTTTTATGGACTTTTACCTGTACTAGATCTTCAGACGAGAATGGGGAATACCTCATAATTCTCTTCCATCAAGGGCTTCTTACCTAAATCCCAGAGAATTTGCTAGAAACTCATGTGGAACATCAGTTGGATAGTCTCCTGTAATGCAACAGGGCTCTCCCTAGGAAAGGTGGGCAGATACAGCCTTAAAAGGAGTCAGTGCCTGTGATTCAGAAACACTCCTTAGTCACCCCAAATTTATGGGAAATGACTTTGTTCAGAGAATTTGAACCTCTTACCTCAATTAGTGAGATATATTTTGAGTTGGCTGTGTGTTCTCTCTGATTTGCAAAAATCCAGGGGATGCTACCTTCAGTGGAGGTTAAACTGTATTTGTGAAGGTTCTATGCCCCAGTGTAGGGAATGCCAGGGCCAATAAGTGGGAGAGGGTGGGGTGCCAAGCAGGGGGAGGAGGGAGGCAACAGGGGTTTGTTCTTGTTGTTTTTTGGTTTTTGGGTTTTTATTTTTATTTTTATTTTTATTTTGGAGGGGACACTGGGAAAGGAAAAATCATATGACATGTAAATAAAATATCTTAAAAAAAAAAAAGAAGAAAGAAAAAGACACTCCTCCAGTGACTTTTGTCTTGAGGGCGGGTCCATGCCTATATGCTTCTAGTATTTTGAATCTAAGTAAAACTTCATTTAAGAGGACCTTTATTATCTCCAGCACCCTTTTTGTTTGACAGTGGAAGTTTTCAACCAAATCAGTCAAGGTTTCCATCCATACTATTAGCAGATAGCTTTAGGTCTCTCCTGCTATGTGGGGGTAAAATCAATTTACCAGTCTTCTCTTCAATATTTTCTCTCCCTCTGCATGCCAAAACGGAGTGTGACAAGCCACAGAAGCCCTGAGTGAATGTGTATTATGTATCCATGTCAGGGTCCAATTCCTCAGACTCATGGCATTGGTGAAGTCTTCCCCCTGGAATGGAATGAGGTTCAGAGGGATAGCAAAGCCATACTCAGGTCCAAGTGAGAATGTTAACATTGTGTATGAGCACTTAGCAACAATTGACCACTGTGTATAAAAGCTAGCAATTACAGCTTCCTCCTCCTGGGATGTTTATAGCCTGACTCTGCTGGTTAGCAGGCACCTCCTTCAGAGACTAGAGAACTCCTCTCCCTCTGCTGAATACAATAAATGTGTGAAGGATTATCAGTTCCAGCAGTGAAAGTGGAAGCTAGCAGCTAGATTCCTTGACAGCAAATAACAGTTATAGATCCTGAGTCTGAACACAAAAGCAGCCCTTACCTGCCAGAAAGTAAAAATGGAGATCTTAAGAGTCTTGGACACAAAGTAACACTAGAGATGTTGAGGGTAGGAGACACAACGAAGCAGTTACTTTTTTTCTTCTTAATGATTCACTGAGTTTAATTGAGGATGCCTTTTGAGCTATACTAACTGAAGAAAAATGATTGTCTTGCTCCAGCACCCTTAATTGTCAATGGCTCCTCATCTAGGCATGAATTCTTATGATCCTCTTATTAAAAGTAGACTGTTGCAGGCTCAATCTTATGCAGGTCTTACATGAGTAACCACAGCTTCTGTGTCTCTTCAGTAATTTCTATGACCTATAACATATCCCACTGAACCCTCTAGGCCATATGTTCTCAATCTGAGGGTCTAGACCACTTTGGGGGGATTACATGACTCTTTCACAGGGGTTGCATATCAGATATCCTGCATATCAGAAATTTTCATTGCAATTTATAGTAGTAGCAAAAATATAGTTATAAAGTATCAATGGAATAATTTTATGGTTAGGGGCTACCACAATATGAGGAACTATATTATAGGACTGATGGCAGCCTTAGGAAGGTTGAGAATCAGTGCTCTAGGTAATGCCTGTCCATTGTGCTGTTGGAGGGTAAGTCAATTTCTTTGAGCTTCATTAGAAAAACTAATTATTTCCCAACTTTTATAGTCATCTCTTTTAATCTTAAATTTTAGGTACCAATGTAATAACTTGTTTTAGGTCATGGCTCACACTTGTAACACAAGAGATTTTAGTTGTCGAGTGCTAATAAAGTCAAGGATAGGTCAAGAGGCAGAGCAAGCAACTTGTTGACATGAAGTGAACACAAGGAATCCCAGGAAAGAGAAAAGAGGATCGTTGAGTTGAAGTGCGTTCACTGTGATAAAGTGAACATTTAGGGTTTTGCTTTAAAAAAATATTTGGCTCCCCAAAGTAACCTGGCGTAATTGTCATCTCAGAGGCTTACTGGCTCCATCTGCTAACCTTGGCCTAGTCCTGGAAGCTTTTAGCTACCAGACAATCTACTCTAGGCCTAGAATATTTTCAGCTTCTTAGACTTACTACTGAATAAGCTCACCCTTCCTAGTTCTTTCAAACCTCTGGCTGGCTGATTCAATTCAGGTGTTCTGGCTCAAACTCCTCTCCAAGCTGACTGATTCAATTTTGCTTCTCTCCCAGTTTCTGCTGAATTGCTCTGCCTACCCTCAAAGTAACTTTAGCTATCTATTTTAACCTTCTGGCTCCTTCTGATTCTCTGGCTTGTTCTGCCTTTACCTGTGTGTAGCTTGTTCTCTCTTCAACCTGTCTGTGTAAAACTCTCCCAGTAAAACTGCCTCCGTCTTTTCTCTCTGTGTTGCCCTCTCTTAAGTAGCTTCCCTTTCCTTTCTCTTCTTTCAACAGTTGGGTATTTCCTATTGTGTCAAATCTTTTTCCGATCCATCACTTTGTCTGACACTCAATTAGACATCAGTTTTAAACATTGGCGTTTCCTTCTACAAACTAACTTTACCTTCATTGTTTGGAGTTAAAGGTGTGTACTAAGGGCATGTTTGCATTCCAGACAGAGGAATTAAAGGTAGATGCTAAGGGCTGAGCAGCACCATAACTAGAAACAGGGTAATTCAGTAAATAACACAATGTCAGGGTTCAGAGTGAGATCAACAATCCTGTAACAAATACACCTTCTTAGAGCTATGCATAGTCTGCCAACCTCAATTTTTATTTGAATTAGTCAAATTCTCTTTTGTCCCTTCAAAATGTGTTTTTTTCCTGTAGGTACAGTTTTTAGTTAGTGAAAACAGAAATGGCACAGCTCTCTAAAAACACAAATGAGCTGTCAGTACAAGCTTGCTTCTAATCTTACCTTGGATAACATGTGAAGGAAAAACAGGAGTTTTGTATAGGATGTAAAGGAGAATCTTCTGCTATTTCCTAATAGGCAAACAGAACTCATGAACACTTGGGGACTCATAGAAATTAGTAAAAATTCTCTTTGCATCTGCACATCCTAGCATCATAAGTGAGTCCTGAAGTTTCCTAAGAGATGAAGATCAGCTAAACTGTAACGTATGTTCTTGCTCTGGTTGCTGCATAAAGGAGCTGAGGCTAAGTTCTGTGATCAAAGGAGTGTGAGAAAACTGCTAATTACGGTTGGAGTCTCCCATTGACTGGATAGCCTTCTGGGGCTCTGTGCATAACGGAGATCTCCCTTCATGAACAGAGTCTCTCCTTTTATGATCTTGTCTGGGGCATTCTAAGGCCCCTACACTTGCTTCTACCTGAAAATGTTACTGAGCCTCAATTAGTTTATAAGATCAATTTCCTTTCTCCTGACAAAACCTGTTCAGCCAGCACTTGAGATTTCTCAACTGCTTCCCTGTGTTAATGAGGCATTCCAGATACCCTAAGCTCCCAGCCAATGGCCTTTGCCCATCCTGGATGTCCCTGCCCTCAGTTCCCTAAAAACCTTATAAGTCTTGAATCACTTAAGAAAAGTTGATCTGCCTGTTGACAAGTGATCATGGTATGGTCATTCACCTATGTAATCACAGGACTTCTGAACCCCTGGCTCCACATCTCTGCTCCCATGGCCCTTGTGAGAGCAGGGAGACCCAAAATGGAGGACTGAAGGCTATGTTTATGTCTCTAATGACCATCAAGCTGCATTTGACTTTTACTGCAAACATTGACAGACTAATTTATTTTGTTACCAAGAAACTTCACTAATCACTTGTGAATTAGTGCAGAGTGTTACAAATCCATTTAAAATGTAAGTCTTTATAATCTCCTTAGGAAGGAATCAATTGTCGAGAAGCTATCAAACCTGCCTATGAACATTAAGAATATTAAATGTTTAAATAATATGTTTTCATGGTAGCGAGTTTACACTCTAATCTTCCTCTGCTTCATTTTAGGCATCAGATTAAGTCTCTCAGTATATTACCTATAACAAATTACCATGAGGTGGGTGACATAAAATAATATAGATTTATCTTAAAAGTTCCACAAGTTAGAACTCTAATGTGAGTCAGATTTGACTAAGGAGCTGACAGGGCTACATTGCTGCAGGGTGCTTATAAGATGGACTTTCTGTCTCTGTTTTTCCTGGCATCTGAAAGCTACTACATTGCTTGGCTTGTAGCCCTTTTCATCCTTACAGCCAGGAGTGAGCTGTGGAGTCTGTTTCACCCAATTTCTCTGCTTTGACTTTTCTGACTCATTCATATTATGATTACCCTGGAACCACACAGACATTTGCAGAACAACCTGCTGATTGAAAAGTCAGTCAATTATCTGCTTTCTTCTCCATCAGCAGCAGCCTTCTTTCCATTGCTATGCATGCTGCAGAATTTGTGGTCTACTATAGCTTGCAGACTAGGACCTGAACATTCTAGAGACTATTGTTCTGTCTACAGCAATAGGTCCTTGTGGTGAATTGCCATTAGATAGCACAAAATTAACACAAATCTTAGAAATGGAATATACTTGAATTCTGGTGCCCAGTGCTCTGTTTGCAGCCAACAGCTAATTGCTCACAGAGCTCTCACTAATGATAGAAACAGTCTTGGAATCCTTATGAATTTCCAAATATACATCCTATGAAAGAGCATAATTATCACACAAGATTAACCATTTCCTTGTCTTAATTCCTCTTCATAAGATATAATTTCATAAAATATTTATAAAGCAAGCCTCCTGAACTAATTTTTAGATTGGCAGTTTTGATGAACCCTGGTCAAAACGTCTTCACTTATTTCAGAGTCAGAAATTCTCTGACTCACATTTATTCATGTTGTTTATAAAGAGATTCCTACACTGGGTGAGAACATATTTAAAAAGTGATGGTACCCAAAGCTGTCAAGGATTCAGAAACGAAAGGAACACTGATTTGGTGCTACTCAGAATACAAACAATACAACCATTCTGGAAGATACTTTGCCAGTTCTATAGCTCTCTCGAGGGAAGAGCATATCAATTAGCTGTCCTGAAGGCATATATTACACAACTAATATTACACAGATTGAGCAAGCTATATTTAAAATATCTATGTGCACACAAATACACATGTCCACATAACAAGAATTTATGATAAAAGAGACCATGGATTTGAAAAAGAGCAAAGAAGAGCATGTTGAAGGGTTTTCAGGAAAGAAGGGGAAATGATAAAATTATACTGTAATCACAAAAGGAAAATGTAAGCAGATTTGCCATATGACCCAATCATCATCCTCTTCTGTAATCATTTCATTAAAATTCATGCAAAACCATATGCATATATGTTTATAGAAGCTTTATTCACAATTTTTCAATATAAAGGTTATCAAAATGTGTTTAATGGATAACTGCAAATACATTTAATATTGATGAGCAATAAAAGGAATGAATCCTCAATGCTAAATGAAATAATAATTTCAGCCCAAGAAATGCACACTGTATGATTCCATTTATTTAACATTTTGTAAAGTGTAAAATTGTAAGAATAAAACATAGATAAGAGATTGCAATTGGTTGTGGAAAAAGGAAATAAAGTTCAAGATCCCTTGAACTTTATGTAACAGAAAATAAACTTGTAGACATGCTAACTAACTTGGGAAGTCAACAAAGACCTTGGGAAAAATCTATGGAATTATAAACCATGACAAGGGAATCTATTTCTACTACTCAGTATGACATACTCTCACCAAACAGGCAAGAAACAGCACTTAGGCATCTTGGCAAGGAAAAGATTTGTAATAAAAATTATAAAGTTATAAAGAAAATAAAATGAGTACAAGCACTGCGGTCTCATTACCAAAGCTGTTTATTGTAGAAATATCAATTATCATTGTTGAAAATGCTTTATTTTTATACTAGAATGAAAGACATACCTAGGTGGAGCCGAATGATAGTAAGACGTAGGTTCATTGTCTCAGAACATTATAGATGGGTAAAACAGAGTAAATTATATAGTCCTGGATTAGAGTTAGAGACATTTGCATTAACATATGTTTAGTTTAACATAAATACAGATGGAGAGACCCAGAAAAAATTATAGATCTATGTGTACATATGTGTTAGTATACTTATATAAATATATAGAAATTACGGAGTTCTGCCCACCATGAGAACTGGGCAGCAATGGCATTCTAGTAGAAATGAGGAGATTTAGTGCTAAGTCTTAGTTCCTATATATTATACTATGACAAAAGGTGTCTGTACTTTTGATGATTGTAGTTGTTGTTGATTTTAAGACAGGGTGACACTGTGTAGTTCTAGCTGTCCAGGATCTTGCTTTATAGATCAGGATGGGCTCAAACTTATGGATATCCCCCAGCTTCTGCCTCCTAAGTGCTACTATTAAAGGTGAGCTCCACTATGCCTGGCCCCTCATCAATATATTAAAGGTTGTTTCTCTTCATTTAGTTTTTTAAAAAACTAACATTTAAATGATGTCCAAGTGTTTTGTGAATTTGTCACATTTCTTCCATAGATGTTTAACATTTTGTACTTTGTTATATGTGGCATACTTTTAGTTAAAATTTGAAATTATTTCTTGCTAATATGCAGCAGCATGTGGGCATTGTATATTAATCACATAGTCTACATCTTTGTGAAGTCATGTGTTTGTTTAAGTCTTCCTGTAGATATGATTTCTTTTTTAACCTATAGTATGGTCATTCTCAAAAAGGAGAATATTTTCACTTTATTCTTCATATATAGCCTTCATAAGGTAACTAGACCATCCATAGAATACTATAATTTACAGTCTGGCTTTATTTATGACCCAAGAAGAAATGTATTCAACATTTTACTATAAAGTCTGATGAAGAACTTCATGGTTTTTAAATACATTTCTTATCAATGACTAAGGTGATTTTGATTCCTACTTTGAGGAGAGACCCTATTAAGAGCTAAGTGTTGTTAGATATTCTTTCTATACATGATAAGATCATTGCATGATTTTATTTTCTCATTCTTTACTGATTGATTTTAAAATATTGAAATAGACTTGCTGACATGTGAGACACATTCAGTTTAGAAAGCTGTTGGCCATTTTGAATACACATACTTTCTTTGTTTTGCCTTCTGGGACTTTAAATGTACATGCTCGATTAGTTCACTTAATTTTATCCCATCTTTTTATTTTTATCTGATTTTTATTCCCTTCTTCCATTAAATTTTGTGTATTTCCACATGGATACTTTCTATTGACCAATCTTCAAGTTTTTCTACATTATCTTATCTGTTATTAAGTCCACTATGTAAAATACTTTCATTTCTGAAATAAATATTTATATATCTTATACCTTTTGATATTTTCAAATACTTCCATAGCCTCTTCTCTTTTACACCGATCTTAGAATTTGTTTTATTTAGATTTATTTGTATCATGAGCACTCTAGCGAGCATTTAAAAACTGATTTCATAGCTTACTGGCTTTATTTAGATTATTAAAGTAAGAATGAGAATCTCTTGTGATTTTCAAATTTCTAACAGTAATAAAAACTGTATATGTTTGGAAGATGGGGCTTATCATAATACTATTGTTTTCTCCTGTGAGACATAGCAAAATATAAAATTTTACTGATTATATATAAATGGTTAAAAGGGGGAAGACTTTTACTAGATTGTATTTCAGATGCATAGCGTAACTTATATTTCAGAATCAGTACACATAAACCCATATTATTTGAAGGATATCTTTCAAACAAAGATCATATTTTATAAAGATAGAAGAACAGGAGCAGATGAGGTGGTTTAGTGGGGAAAAGTGCTTGCCTTGAAAGCTTGGCAGTCTATCTAATCCAGTGTGAAAGAAAGAGAACTGACTTCTGAAGATGCTCTCTGACCTCCATGCATAATTGCATGCATGGATACACATACAATGATGAGTGAGAGTAAATCAGATTAAGATTTTAAAAGATTGCTAGCCTTAAAATGTTCTTAGCAAAAGTTTAATGCAAAGATACTCTCTTTTGTAATAGGAAAATATGCATGTTTAAATACCCCCCCCCACACACACACATATGCACCTGTGTCAAGGGAGCAAAAGGTACAGAGACAAGCTTCTCACTATAGTTCTGCCTCATTCATTATTTAACCAACAAAATTAGGTAAAATTGGTGCAACAATAATCTCTGAAATTAATAAGACATTTATTCTCTATCAAGACTAGGCCTAGGTATGCATAGAGAAAAGAAAAGAGTTTGGAGATTGAATTCAGGTAAGCAGATATTTATGCCTGAGAAAGAACAGTGGTTATGTACACCACCTGTGAAAAATTTCCTTTCTTCCCAATTCTCACTCAATATTCACCCACTGTTTGTAAATTCACTTGGGTTGTGCCACGATTCTTTTCAGGCTCCTGGAAAGAGCTGTTGGCCTCCTTGTTTTTGACTTACAGGTTCTCTGTTCACACTCATTGCAGTCAGCATCCTGGGTCTGATGCACGTCTAGACCTGTGCTCAGCACTTTTCTCCCAGGATACAGTGTCTGGTTCCTAAGTTGCTCTATCCCAGTCTAATTAAAACAAATTGACAACTACTTTGTCTGTTTTTATTTGAACAATGACTGTATATGTCCAGCCTGTTTACTTGTCTAATTGTATGTCTTATTACATTCAGTTTATAGAAATGATTTGGCTTCCTAATGCCATAGTAGGTTAATGTTCAGTCATTGACTTTCTTCAGCATACATTACAAGTTCATATAGGAAGGATCCATAATTCAGATTCTCAGTATACTTGAAACAAGTCATGCTCTGAGGCGATGACTTTCACTCAACATATATTATCAAAATTACTCTACTAGGAGATATGCATATGACTGAAACAATTGTGCTACAAACCCAGTTGTTGTTCTAAATAAGGTCAAGGTCTAGTCAAGAGCGAATATTACTGAAATCATTGTATATGGGATTAAGTGATAAGAAAGAAAGGACATACAGTGTGTTGTGACCTCATATGGGTCTTACACGGTCATTTCTGTTCAGAGGCTGAGCGTGGCTAGATGAAGCTATACAAAAATGTGTCAAAGTGTTTCAAATTTCAACTAATGACATCAACCAAAGCAAATGTTATTTACATCTACTTTTTATACATCTTTGTTTCTTCTATGCTCTTTTGTCCTAGTAAATTTGTAACCACTTTCAAAAGTAGAAATGAAGGTTATTATCCAGAAAATAGAAACTAGGTAAGTGATTTCTTAAGTAACATTCTACTTAGTTCATTTAATAAAATTGTTCATGAGCAGCATCTTACTCAATAAGAAGGAAGTTTACTGAAAAGAATGTGCGATATCTGGCATTATCACATAGGCACAAGCAGAATGTACCTGCACACCTTCCCAGTTTCTGGGAGAAGGCACAACTTGCTCTTATGTCGTACCGGAATTCTTTGGAGAGCCTTTAACAAACTGTGGTGCCTATGTTTATCCTTTAATCTGATTCAGTTTCCTCAAGGGTCAATAAAAAGTTATACGTACTTCATAATATAACTGAGATTTAAGGTTGGTGATCTGTTCCAGGGTCAAGTGACATAGTCTGCTGCTTGTTTCCTGTTTCTCCCATTGACGACAGTCAAACATCACCAAGGAAATCAATAAAGCTACTGATAAAATGGAAAGAAAACTAGTGACCGAAAATGGGAAAGCAAACAATTGGCTATGAGTGCCTTAGTTCTTCTTGTCTGCATGTTCCTGTGGCTTGCATAGCTCTTGGTGAGAGACAGCTGCATTGTTGCTCCTCTGCAGCTAAGGACCACTCCAACTCCTTCGCTTGCTTCTGTGTTTTTTGCTGATGTTGGCTTGCTTCCCTTTGGAAATGGATTCCCAGGTGATTTTTGCTGGCGTATCGTGGGAATTGGTTTCTTCTGTTAGTGTTCTTTCCGGGCTGGGGGTTCACTTTGTCAATAATTTTTGAGTGTTCCCAGATTTTTCACTCCAAGTATCTACTCTCTCCAGTTGTAGGCTTTTGTTTGTTTGTTAGGGATTTGTTGTTGTTGTTTTGTTTGTTTTTGATTCCTTTAACATTTTAATTATGAATATGTTCTTGTTCTCCCTTCTGTAGTAATCTTGCATGTCTTAGATTTTTCTGTTCTTTAAAATAAAATCATCATTTTATTCTTTTTGAAGGTTTCTATTGACATAACTTCAATATTTTCAAGTTCACTGACTTCTCCCTGAGATGTGTCCAAATGACTGATGCATCTCTCTCTCTTTTTTTTTTTAGATATTTTCTTTATTTACATTTCACAAGTTATCTCCTTTCCTGATTTCACCTCCTAAAACCTCCTATCCCCACTACTCACCAACCCGTGCACTCCTGCTTCCTAGTCCTAGCATTCCCCTACACTGGGGCATCGAGTCTTCACTGGTGCATCCTTTAATGAAAATGTTTCGTCATTTCAGTTGCTGTGGCTTCTTTTCTTTTGATCCGAGCAGTTTCTTCTGAGTCTTCTCACACTCTCCATTTCTTGGCTGATATTATCCAACAGCTGTTGCTGTGTCTATTTAATACTTTGGTATGCTATCCATAGTTATTTAAATGCTCTGCCTTTAATGTAATCTGTGCACCATGTCTGAGCCTGGCTCTGGATTGACTGTCTCTTGAGCCTAGGTGAAGAGTTTGTCATTTCATTTTGTTTTCTTGTCTGTCTTGTAATACTTTTGTGAAAGTTGGACTCGGGCCATTTTCAAATATGTATTGAGAAAAATAAGACTTTACTGGTTGTAAAATCACTCTTGGTAAAGCTTGGCTCTGTTTGATTTGCTGTTCTTATTACAATAGTTATCAGAACCTCCAGAG
The DNA here is from genome assembly GCA_019843815.1 of Montemys delectorum. Classification (NCBI taxonomy): domain Eukaryota; kingdom Metazoa; phylum Chordata; class Mammalia; order Rodentia; family Muridae; genus Montemys; species Montemys delectorum. Next base: position 31,026 of record JADRCD010238712.1, read on the forward strand.
TCTTTCATTGTCCCTATTTTTAGCTATCCATCTCATCTTTTGGGTCTTCTTTGGACTGACTCTCAGAGGACATTTCTGTCTGTTACCCTTTTTGCCTAATCTTCTGTCACTTTACTGATCAAAGTGGTTAAAATATAAGGAGAACATTAGATATCTTTATGTCACATCAGGGCATCTATGTCATGGTGATGGAGTCTTTTAAATTATTGTCATTCTTACGCCAGTAGTAGAAAGTTATTTTCTCAACCCTGGGTTCATACTTTCTTCTCCAACTGCCCAGTCCTAAGGACACTCTCTTAAAGTTCTGCTGATTGTAACTTATTTTGCGTCTTTAGGGGAGTGTAAGTCAGCATGATAGAGTGAGTAGAAACATAAATATCTGTAGATACATTTCTTGTATTAGAGACATGCCATTTGTTATACAGGAGTCTGGGCCTTCTATTCTCTTCCAAGGTCACTACAAGATCACAGATTCACTACAAGATAAACTGGTGTGGCTCACAAAAACTGAAGAAACTATAGTCATGGATCCCAGGAATTGCTTAACCTCATGTGACCAGCATTGAGCCACTAGAATGTAAACAAGTTATTATTAGAATACAAGCTTCTTGGAGCTCATATACATATATATGTAATATATATGTAATATATATGTGTGTGTGTGTACACATATATGAGTTTCAAGAAAAAAAATATATATATATATATATACTTGAATCACATACATATGGCATAAGGTATTAGAGAATCATCCAGAGGAAACAAAATGACTTGTGGGAGCAATATAGGAAAGTGGATATGTGTAAATCTAAGTAAAACTACACAATATGTCCATTAGAAGATGTTGCTAAGATGACAAGTATTCTGAATGTTCATTAAAAAGAAAGTACTACAAAGCTACAACAATCAAAAATATGTCACTGACACAGGCATAGACACATTTTCTAATGGAACTCATTTGAAAGTCTAAAAATAAGTCACTGTATCTATGACCAGTTGATTTTTGACAAGGAAGCTGAAATAATTTCAAGAGGAAAAATGATCTCTTCAACAAATAATGTTGGGGGAAGTAGATACTCATATGCAGTAGATGAATTTGGATGCTTATTTCAGATCCTACAGAAAGATTAGTTAAAAATTGTTGCTACCAAATATTACAGCCCCAAAATTATAAGTCATAGAAAAAGCACAGGGAACAATCTCTGACCACAGATTTATGGATAGATTCTTAGATACTATTCCAACATCACATACACCAAAATATATGCACTTGAAAACATCAAATTTTTCTACATCACAAATTTTCTACAATAAAAAATTATCAAGCAATGCCAAAGTAATATACATAATTAAAATTTGGCTGTATAACTTGCCTAATGACCATAAGATATCATAAAACATTTCAATGACTCAATAATAAACAAAGAACTAGCCTCTTTTAAGAAAAGGAAAGGCACTCCATGAAATGATAACAAATATCCAATGTTAAATTTTCAATAGATTTCAGTAGGCATTTCTTCAAAGAAGATATACAGATGATGCATGAGAAGCAGAAAAGATTCTCAACTTGTTAGTCATCAGGGAAGTATGGAAAACCAGGCTGAACTGCTACTTCCCATCAGCAGAGCATCTGGAAAAAAAAAAAAGCAAGTTTTGGCACAGAGAGCCAAGCAGGGAACCTTTGCAGCGGTAACGGAAGGGCAGAGACAATGTGCAAAACTGTTTGACATTTCCCTCAGCACATTGGAATGTAATTACTATATGACTCAGTGATTCCACCCCTAGATTTATACTCCAAATAAGTTTTAAAGATAGCTATTGAAACAAGTACATATGTGTGCCTAATCTTAGTAGCAACATTTGCTATAATTAGAGGCTCAGAACAGTCCAAATATCTTACAAAGGATGAATTGACAAATGATAATATGTAAGTGGTATAAGTACTCATCCATATAAGGGAAAAAAATACTGTCATGTGGATTATCCACAGAAATATTCTGCTAAAGGAAAGAAGCCAGGGACAAAAAGGATAGGAAATATCCAAAATATTTATATATGCACAATTCGAATACAAGTCAAAGCGCTCTATAGTGGTAATGGGGAGAAGGTTATTAGGAACACCCACTTAATGGAAAGGAGTTTTTGGTTGTAGAAGCAAAGACATTTTGGAACTATATCTAAATGGTGCTGGCATGATATTTTGAATGTAGTAAATTCCACAGAATAGTACACATTGAGATGGTCTGTTTTGGTCTGGGTTTTCCAATTTATTTATTCCTTTTTTTAGGAAAATAAAAGACTATAAATCTAAATGTAAAACCTAATAAAACACAAACACATTAACAGAAAAATCTTCATTGATTAGGGTTATGAGAAGAGATATGTAGCAAAAAAAATTATGATCCACAAATACAAATGAAATCATAGATTTAATCAAACGTAAATGTTTTATCTGTAAAAGATGTCATTTAAAAATGAAGTGTCTGTCAAATTGTAAGGAAATATTTGTAAATTATATATTTAACCAAAGATTTGAATCCAAGCTAAATACAATATATACCCCCAGAATTCAACATAAGGAAAAAAATCATTCAATTAAAAAACAAAGAGCTTGCCATTTAGCAGCAGCAACCACAACAACTACAACAATGATAACAAGAACCAAAACCAACAACAACCACAACAATTACAACAACAACAACCATAACAATTACAACAACCACAAAAACAACGACAATAACAACAACAACCAAAAGCAAGCACTACAAGTAATCACATGATAATGTTCAGTGTTGTTAGTCACTGTGGACACTTGAACCAATGCCAGGGCTTACTCCTACATAAACGATGAATTGCCTGAACAGTACAACAACATGTCTTTACTGAGAACTGTACTGACTGAAAAACGATTCCACTGGTGGTGAAAATGTAAAACGGCCTCAGTCAGCTAGAGAGCAGTTCACTGGTGTCTTAGTAGCAGATTGTAGACAGGTTACCACAGGCTTCCGCAATTAAACTTCAGCAAATATAAACACGCATGCTACTCATTCATCATCTCTAAAACCAAAAATCAACTCAAATTCCTTCAGTTACGTCACCTAGAGATGAAAAGCCAATGACAGCTGGAGAGACAGTGTAGAGGTTAAGTACTACTCTCTTGTTTTTACTCGTTTATTTACTTGAGTTTATGATGTAATTACATCATTTTCTATTTTCCCTTTCTTCTTCCAAATCCTCCCATGTATTGCCTTTTGCTCTCTTGCAAATTTGTGGCTTTTAAAAATTTAGTTGTTATTAGTTTCTAAGTTATTTTTCTATTGCTCTGATAAAACACTATATCCAAGGCTGTCTATAAAATATAACATTTAATTTTACTATGGTGTCAAAGGATCAGATTCCTTGATGGCAAAGAGTACACATCTTGATCCACAGCCATGAGGCAGAGAACACGTGAAAATTTGGGAGGCTCCAACCTAGTGACAACTATCCTCCAAGAAATCAACATTTCCTAATCCTAATCTTTCAACCAGGAACCAAGTACTCAAATATATGAGCCTATAGTGCCATTCTCATTCAAATACCACACCCAGAAATATGTGTACATTTACATATATTTATATAGATTCATATAATGTTTAACATTAATATATTAATATATCATTAATTTATATTATCAATATATTGATATTAATATATTATTAATTATATATGGTATACACATTAATGATTTTCTGATATATATTGCTTTTGCAAAGGAGTTGAGTTTGGTCCTCAGGTTGCCAGGCTACTATCTCCTATAATTGTACCCCTAAGGAAACTCAAAACCTTTTTCTGGCCTTAGAGTCCCCTACACACAAATGTACACGCTCACTTATACAGATGTACATATACATACATTTAAAAACCAAAGGCAGAAAGAAAGAGAGAGAGAGAGAGAAGGAGAGAGGGAGAGAGAGAGAGAGAGAGAGAGAGAGAGAGAGAGAGAGAGAGAGAGAGAGAGGAAGAAAGGTTAGTTTTGATGTTTCATGCTTGCAATCTTAGCACTTTAGATACTGGCTCTGGAAGATGACAAAATGAAGGCAAACCTGGGCTACAATTGAGATCTAATCTCAAAAGTTATTAAGTTAAACAAAAATATATTGGGTAAAAAAATATATATAATATCCACATTTTAAAACCATTTTTGAGAACAAGTTGGCTCTTCCATAATACTCTGGTTTTCCTGATCAGGAAAAGAAAATCAAGTAAATAAAATATCACTAACAGATATTTATGAATTACATCCCTGCATCTTTTATATATATTAGAGGACTAATGAGGGAATGTTTTATATCGCTGTATGGCAGGTTAGCTGAAATGAACAATTTTCCTAAAACACACAAACACTAACGTTTTCCAAAGTAAGAACTTCTCATAACTTAAACAACTAAAAATCAGTTTTGAGTGTGTTTTGTGTGTTTTCATGTGTGTGTACATGTTTACCTATGTGTGTGTGTGTGTGGGTGGGTGTGAATGCCCTAGTGGAGGCCTTAAATTCATGTTGGATGTATTACACCAACATCTTCACTTCTCATCGAACCTGGTGCTCATGAATCTAATAGTGTAGCTAATTGGCTTGTCCTGGATGCTCAGTTTCTGCTTTTCAGGTGTTGGAATTCTAGGCTCTCATTGCCCCTTCTCCTTGCTTTTTATAAGGATACTTGAAATCAAAATTCTGGTCTTCATATTTCTGTGGCAAATGCTTTGTCTATTGAGTTACCGCCTCAGCCCCTGGGATCAGTTTTTGAAAGCCAATTTAATGAGTATCTTTACTGTTGGCAGCACATGGATAAATGGAGGGTAGGCTTAATCCTGTGTGGAATTCTCAATTAAAAATGTTACAAAAAATTGACATAACAGAAATAAACAACTCCACAAAGAACTGTACAGTTCTGCAGGTCCAGTTTTTTGTTTAGTTGTTTGTCTCTGCTGTGTCATTGTTTTCCCAATAAATTCTTTATGTTTTCCTAAATTCTCTCAAAATTTTAAGGAAGAAATAACATTGATTCTACACATTCTTTTAGGCAACTATATAGAAAGGACTACTTCCTCAACTAAATTTTTAAAGAGGCTAGCATTGCTTTGATCATCAGACCAAGTAAAGATATTGCAAGAAAACTCTAGAACTGTATCTTATAGAGGGGAGGCTTTTTATATTATTAATTTATTTTAAATATAAGTGTTTTTCATCTTGAGATAAAAATTCATTCTCCAAGTTGTTAATAAAAATAAAAATGATTGAAAAGAAATTAGGTATTGATACAAGCAAAATCAAAGATGCATTTGTTGAATGAAAAAATAAATGGGCTGCAAATTCTATGTATCATACAACTCTAATTATGTGACTATGGTCATAACAGAGGACTTCTCAAAACAATGCTCACCAGAGGGAAGTGCTCACAATAAAGGAATTTCTTTTTCTTTTCTTTTTTAATTTTCATTAGATATTTTCTTTATTTACATTTCAAATGTTATTCCCTTTCCTGGTTTCCCCTCCGAAAACCCTTTATCCCATCTCTCTGTTTACCAACCCACCCACCCCTACTTCCCTCCTCCCAATGATGTCCGACAAGGCCGCCCTCTGCTACTTACTTGACTGGAGTCATGAGTCCCTCCATGTGTACTCTTTGGTTGCTGTTTTAGTCCCTGGGTGCTCTGGGGATACTAGTTGGTTCGTATTATTGTTCCTTTTATGGGGCTGCAAACTCCTTGAGCTCCTTCTGTCCTTTCTCTAGGTTATCTATTGGGGACCCTGTGCTCAGTTCAATTGTTGGCTGCAAACATCCACCTCAGTATTTGTCAAGCACTAACAGAGCTTCTCAGGAGAGACTTATATCAGGTTCCTGTCAGGAAGCACTTGTTAGCATCCACACTAGTGTCTGTGTTTGGTAACTGTATATGGGATGGATCTGCAGGTAGGGAAGTCTCTGGATGGCCTTTCCTTCAGTCTCTGCTCCACACTTTGTCTCTGTATCTCCTCCCATGAGTACTTTGTTCCTCCTTCTAAGAAGGAACAAAGTATACACACTTTGGTCTTCCTTCTTGAGCTTTATGTGGTCTTTGAATTGTATCTTGGGTATTATAAGCTTTTGGGCTAATATCCACTTAATCAGTGAGTACATAAGTAGCGTATGTTGTTTTGTTATTGGGTTACCTTACTCAAAATGTTATTTTCTAGTTCCATTCATTAGTCTAGGAATTTCATGAAGTCATTGTTTTTAATAGCTGAGTGCTATTCCATTGTGTAAACGTACCACATTTTCTGTATCCATTCCTCTGTTGAGAAACATCTAGGTTGTTTCCAGGTTCAAATTATTATAAATATAGCTGCTATGAACATAGTGAAGCATGTGTCCTTATTACATGTTGGATCATCTGCTGGGTGATCTAACATATGTCCAGCATATGCCCAGGTGTGGTATAGCTGGGTCCTCAGGTAGTACTATGTCCAATTTTCTGAAGAAGTGCCAGACTGATTTCCAGAGTGGTTGTACCAGCTTGGAATCCCACCAACAGTGGAGGAATGTTCCTCTTTCTCTTCATCCTCACCAGCATCTGTTGTCACCTGAGGTTTTGATCTTAGCCATTTGGACTGATGGGAGGTGGGATATCAGGGTTGTTTTGATTTGCATGTCCCTGATGACTAAGGATGTTGAACATTTCTTTAGGGCTTCTTAGACATTCTGTATTCCTCAGTTGAAAATTCTTTGTTTAGCTCTGTTACCCATTTTTAATAGGGTTATTTGGTTCTCTGGACTCTAACTTCTTGAGTTCCTGGTATATATTGGATGTTAGCCCACTATAAGATGTAGGGTTGGTACAGATATTTCCGTAATCTATTGGTTGCTATTGACAGTGTCCTTTGCCTTACAGAAGCTTTGTAATTTTATGAGTTTCCATTTGTAATTCTTGATCTTAGAGCACATGCCACTGGTTTTTCTCTTCAGAAAAGTTTCCCCTGTGTCCATGTTCTCGAGATTCTTCCACATTTTCTTTTCTATTAGTTTCAGTGTATCTGGTTTTAGGTGGAGGTCCTTTACCCACTTGGACTTGAGCTTTGTAAAAAGAGATAAGAATGGATCGATTTGCATTCTTCTACATGCTGACCACCAGTTGAACCAGCACCATTTGTTGAAAATGCTCCCTTTTTTCCACTGGATGGTTTGGGCTCCTTTGTCAAAGATCAAGTGACCATTGGTGTGTGGGTTCATTTCTGGGACTTCAATTCTGTTCCGTTGGTCTACTGCCTGTCTGTGTACTAATACCATGCAGTATTTATCACTACTGCTCTGTAACATAGCTTGAGGTCAGGGATGGCCATTTCCCCAGAAATTCTTTTATTGTTGAGAATAGTTTCTGCTATCCTGGGTATTTTGTTATTCCAGATGAATTTGAAAATTGCTCTTTCTAACTCTATGAAGAATTGATTTGGAATTTTGATGGGGATTGCATTGAATCTGTAGATTGCTTTCATTAAGATGTTGATTTTTACTATATTAGTCCTGCCAATCCATGAGCATGGAAGATCTTTCCATCTTTTGAAATATTCTTCGATTTCTTTCTTCAGAGTCTTGTCATACAGATCTTCCATTTGCTTGGCTAGAGTCACACGAAGGCATTTTATATTATTTGTGACTCTTATGAAGGATGTCATTTTCCTAATTTCTTTCTCAGCCTGTTTATCCTTTGAGTAGAGGAAGGCCACTTATTTGTTTGAGTTAATTTTATATCCAGCCACTACACTGAAGTTGTTTATCAGGTTTAGGAGTTTTCTAGTATAACTTTTGTGGTCACTTAAGTATACTATTATATTATCTGCATATAGTAATATTTTGACTTCTTCCTTTTCCAATATGTATCCCTTTGACCTCCTTTTTGTTGTCTAATTGCCCTGGCTAGGACTTCAATCACTATATTGAATAGGAAGGGAGAGAGTGGGCAGCCTTGTCTAGTCCCTAATTTTAAAGGTATTGCTTCAAGTTTCTCTCCATTTAGTTTGATGTTGGCTACTGGTTTGCTATATATTTGTCTTACTATGTTTAGGTATGGGCCTTGAATTCCTGTTCTTTCCAAGAGTTTTATCATGAAGGGGTGTTGGATTTTGTCAAATGCTTTTTCAGCATCTAATGAAATGATCATGTAGTTTGTTTTCTTTTAGTTTGTTTATATAGTGGATTATGTTGATGGATTTCTATATATTGAACTATTCCTGCATCCCTGGGATGAAGCTTACTTGATATGATGGATGATTGTTTAATGTGTTCTTAGATTCAATTTGTGAGAATTTATTGGTTATTTTTGAATCTATATTTATTAGCAAAATTGGTCTGAAGTTCTTTTTCTTTTTTGGGTCTTTGTGTGGTTTAGATATAAGCATAAATGTGGCTTCAGATAGCGAATTGGGTAGTGTTCCTTCTGTTTCTATTTTGTTGACTAGTTTAAAAAATATTAGTATTAGTTATTCTATGAAGGTCTTATAGAACTCTGCACTAAACCCATCTGGTCCTGGGCTTTTTATAGTTGGGAGAATACTAATGACTGATTATATTTCTCTAGGTGTTATGGGGTGTCATGTGGTTTATCTGATCTTCATTTAACTGTGGTACCTGGTATCTGTCTAGAAAATTGTCCATTTCATCCAGGTTTTCCAGTTTTGTTGAGTACAGGCTTTTGTAGTAGGATCAGATGATTTTTTGAATTTCCTCAGTTTCTGTTTTTATGTCTCCTTTTTCTTTTCTGATTTTTTAATTTGCATACTGTCTCTATGCCCTCTGGTTACTCTGGCTAAGGGTTTATCTGTCTTCTTGATTTTCTCAAAGAATAAGCTCCTAGTTTTGTTGATTCTTTGAATAGTTTTTTTTCCCTGTGCTTGGTTGATTTCAGCCCTGAGTTTGATTATTTCCTGCCATCTATTCCTCTTTGGTATATTTGCTTCTTTTTGTGGTAGAGCTTTCAGATATGCTGTTAATCTGATAGTATATGATCCGTCCATTTTCTTTTTGGAGGCATTCAGAGCTATGAGATTTTGTCTTAGTACTGCTTTGTGTCCCATAAGTTTGAGTATGTTGTGACTTCATTTTCATTGGTTTCTAAAAAGTCTTTAATGTCTTTCTTTATTTCTTCCTTGACCAAGTTATCATTGAGCAGAGTATTGTTCAGCTTCTATGCATATGTGGGCTTTTTATTGTTTTTGTTGTTATTGAAGATCAGCCTTAGTCCTTGGTGATCTGATAGCATGCAGGAGATTGTTTCAATCTTCTTGTATCTGTTGAGGCCTGCTTTGTGACCAATTATACAGTCAATTTTGGAGAAGGTACTGTGAGTTGCTGAGAAGATGGTATATTCTTTTGTTTTAGGATGAAAGAGTCTATAGATATCTGTCAATTCCATTTGGTTCATACCTTCTGTTAGTTTCACTGTGTCTCTGTTTAGTTTCTGTTTCCATGATCTGTCCATTGATGATAGTGGGGTGTGGAAGTCTCCCACTATTATTGTGTGAGGTGCAAAGTGTACTTTGAGTCATATTAAAGTTTCTTTTATGAATGTGGGTACCCTTGTACTTGAAACATAGATATTCATCATCGAGAGTTCATCTTGGTATATTTACCTTTGATTTATATGAAGTGTCCTTCCTTATCTTTTTTTTGATAACTTTAGGTTGAAAGTCTATTTTATTTGATATTAGAATGGCTATTCCAGCTTGTTCTTTGGGATCATTTGCATGGAAATTTTTTTCCAGCCTTTTACTCTGAGGTAGTATGTGTCTTTGTCACTAAGGTATACTTTCTGTATGCACCAAAATGTTGGATTCTGTTTATGTGTTTAGTCTGTGAGTCTACGACTTTTTATTGGGGAATTGAGTCCATTGAAATGAAGAGATACTAAGTAAGAGTGATTGTTGTGTCCTGTTTTTTGTGTTGTTGTTAGAGGTGGAATTATATTTATGTAGTTATCTCCTTTTTGGTTTGTTAAAAGATTATTATTATTATTATTATTATTATTATTATTATTATTATTATTATTCGCTTTTTCTAGGGTGTAATTTCCCTCCTTCTGTTGCAGTTTTCCATGTATTATCCTTTGAAGGGCTGGATTTTTGGAAAGATATTGTGTAAATTGGTTTTTGTCATTAAATATATTGGTTTTTCCATCTATGGTAATTGAGAGTTTTGCTGGATATAGTGGCCTGGGCTGGCATTTGTGTTCTCTTAGGATCTGTATGACATCTGCCAAGGATCTTCTGGCTTTTATATTCTCTTGCAAGAAGTGTAGTGTAATTCCCATAGGTCTGCCTTTATATGTTACTTGACCTTATTCCCTTACTTCTTTTAATATTTTTTCTTTCTTTTGTACATTTGGTGTTTTTAACTATTATGCGATGAGAGAGAATTTCTTTTCTGATCCAATCTATTTGGAGTTCTGTAGGCTTCTTGTATGTTAGGGATGTTTTCTTCTAAAATTTTGTTGAAGATATTTATTAGCTTGTTAAGTTGGGAAACTTCTCTCTTCTATACCTATCATCCTTAGGTTTGGTCTTCTCATTGTGTCCAGAATATCCTGGATATTTAGGAGCTTTTTGCATTCTGCATTTTCTTTTTTGTGTCAATGTTTTCTATGGTATCTCCTGCATCTGAGATTCTCTCTTCTACCTCTTGTATTCTCTTTGTAATACTTTCATCTATGACTCCTGATATCTTTCCTAGATTTTCTCTCTCCAGAGTTGTCTCCCTTTGTGATTTCTTTATTGTTTCTATTTACATTTTTAGATCCTGGATGGTGTTGGTCAATTCTTTCACCTGTTTGGTTGTGTTTTCCTGTAATTCTTTAAGGGACATTTTGTGTTTTCTCTTTAAGTTTTTGTTCCTGTTTACCTGTATTCTCCTGTATTTCTTTAAGGGAATTATTTATGTACTTCTTAAAGTCCTCTATCAGAATCATGAGTTGTGATTTTAAATCTGAATCTTGCAGTGTGTTGGGGTACCCTGGACTTGCTGTGATAGGAGAATTGGGTTCTGATGATGCCAAATAGCCTTTGTTTCTGTTGGTAAGAATCTTGCATTTACCTTTCTCAGTCTGGTTATCTCTGGTGTTAGTTGGTCTTGTTGTCTCTGCTTTGAGCTTGTCCTCCCTGTGGGCCTGTAAGCCTGTGTCAGCACTCCAAGCAAGACCAGCTCTCTCCTGGACAGCGTTTGGGTGTGGATGGCTGTGGAACAGCGTTAGCTCCCAGATGTAGATGGAAACTGGAAGGATCCTGACCCAGCTGCTCCACTGTTCATGTGCCCTCTGCACTCCTGGCCAGTCCTGCTTTGGAGAGTTATTGGAGAGAAAGTGGAGATCTTACCTCTCAACTTAGGAGTGAGAACATTCCTGGGAGACCAGCTCTCTCCTGGCAGGGTTTGTGTACAGAGTGCTGTGGAATAGCCTTAGCTCCCAGGTGCAGATAGGGACTGCAAGGAATTTCTCTGATTGTTGTTTATATACATGTAAACATACCTAACCTAAAGGCATTTTTTATTATATATGAATTAATAACTTAAAGTAATATTTATTATTTTATAACCTTCATTTTTCATGTTTAGTCTGCATGTATGTCTATGCAGTATGTGCATGATGTGCTAATGGAAGACAGGAGAGTACTGGTGGGACTGTGTTTACATGTGGTTGTGAGCTGCCTTCTGGGGGCTAGGAATCAAATCTGGAGCCTCAGGAAGAGCAGCCAGTGCTATCTTTCTAGTCCCTAAATCAATAATTCCAAACTAAACTCATTAAGCAAGAAAGAACTTGTCATTGATTTAAGTCATTGAACACCTCACAGTTATATAAGTTGACAACATGATGGCTCCAAGGTACGGTTAAGCAGAAGGTTTTTAAAGCAGATATGGTGAGAGTACAGCTTGATGCATCAGGAAGAATCTAGAGCAGGAAGAAAATGTAGAACACTTAACCTGGCCAGTAGACTGAGATTGGGGTTGGGGGTGGGGTCAAGAGACTGCTTAACTGTGACAGCAGGAATAAGGAAATGAGAAGCTGTGGGGAGGAAAGCCCATGAGTTGGAGAACTGTAAAGTTGGAGGAGGGATGAGAAGACCCAAGATGTCAGCATGCCCTCTGGATTAGGTACTTGTGATCCTGAAGGAGCCTAGAGGTCAGCATGTGCTTCGGTATGCTACTAGGCAAAACAGATGGCCATTTGTTCAAAGTTTCTTTTGGACCCAACAACAGTGAATCTCAGTTGTCAATTTGACTAGAAAACTCACACAGTATGAAAGACATACATTTGGTGGAGGCCGGGAAAAGGAAGGAGGCCAGGAAAGAATCCAGCCTTCATCTTCTTACTCCAGGACTACTGACACAGTTTGATTAACTACCTTTTGTTCCTGTAAGCCACAACTAGAGCCACCACAAAACTTCGTCCTGATGTATGATATTCTCAAACAGTAGGCAAAAAACAAAAAACAAAAAACAAAAAAACAAAAACGAAAAAAACCCCTTTCTTCCTTGAGTCAATTCTTGGGTACTTGGTCAAAGGACAGAAAATTGAGTATCACAGCTACATATTTTATGTAGTAATAATAGTTTAATCTTCAGTAGTCATAGAATTTGGACTCTATTTTTTTTTATTTTTAGCTTCTAAGTGAAAAATGTCTAGCATTCAATCCCCTCTTTTCCTTCATCATGCAGAAATGCTTAATTTGAATTTAAGGTTAAGTCTTATTGCCAATTGCTTTGGCATTTTCTACGACACTGTGGTGGGTTGGATAAGAATTCCTTCTCATTCCAAGGCTCAGATGTTTGAGCACTTGGTCCCAAGTTGGTCATGCTGTCTGGGGAGATTTCAATGCCATTAGAAGTTGGTTTTGAACAATAGGGCCTGGTTAGTTCTCTTTGCTTGGTTAAGACGTGTGATTTCTTACTACTTAATTACTGACTCTCTTACTCACTAAGAAGTAAGATCTTAGCTTCCTGCTACAGCTGCCATTCCCTCTGCTTGCTACTGTTCTGTTCCCACCATTTGGGACTATGACCCTCTAGGACTATAAGCCATAAGAAACTTGTTCCACTCTGAGTTGTTGTGGCCATGTCCTTCTGTCACAGCAGCAGTGAGTAGTTCAGGCATCACAGAGAGTCCTGAATGGTTTAAGCCTGGAAAGGATCCACCATTCGCCTTGAATGGAGTCACAGCATTTTTGTTGAAGGAATAAAAGCTAAAAACATGGCTTCAGAATAATAAATCTAAAAATGAAGCTTCCTTTCTGGCCTTTCTTTCCTTTTAAAAACTATGGAAGAGCCTTTTCCCACTCCTTCTCATCCAAATGGAAATGTACGAATATGTTATCAAAAGCTTGTGCTTTTGATCTGCCCGAAATGACAAAGCCAGTTTGTTGGGAAAATGAATGAGGGAGAAGCTGAATTATTTGACATTATTCCACAATGATCTTCAGTCTTACCTTTGGATTATCCAGCTACTTAGCTCAATCTACTTTCCCCTAACACTGTGATACGTGTTACAACATTGCAACAGAACACCCAAGCAAGTCACCTTACAAGAAGTATTCTGCACAGGTTTTTGTGTATGCAGAAGTGTAACTGTTGGAGAATATGGTGAATCTGTCTGTAGTATGAAAACAAGCTGAAAAGCTACTATGAAAGTAGTACTGGTTTGGGGGCTTCTTGTTTCTGACTGGATGTTCATTGCTTTGTCAATGAGTGTCAAAGGGGCAAATCTCACCAGAGAAGGATTTGTTGGGCAAAATCTACTGTGTTCGTGGCAGCCAGGAAACAGGCATCAGTACAGCCAACACCCAGGAAAAACAGTATGGTTAGGTCTCCAGGACCTACTTCCCCCACAAAGAACCTACCTCCTACTAGCTTACCCAGCTCTTAACTCAGCACCTCATGGTCAAGGCGCCATTCAGTGGTAACACCAGTGATGGAGTAAACCAGCAATACATGAGTGTGGGAGCAAATCTTTTACCTAACCCATTACAATCATATACTCAAAGGGAAGGAAGAGGAGGGAGGGAGAGAGAAAGAGAGAGAGAGAGAGAGAGAGAGAGAGAGAGAGAGAGAGAGAGAGAGAGAGAGAGAGAGAGAGAGAGAGGCTTTATATGAATGTTGGAAATACCATAAACATTCACATCTAATTATGTCTGAAGTAGTTTTTCTATAATTGCAGGATTTTGCTGGCAAACAGATTCATTCCATGAAAGAATTCAGTTAATGAGAATTGGAATTTGAAGTCAGGTACTAGGAGTCAGTTGGGGTTACTTATGCTGCTGCTATGACAAAATTTTGAAACAAAAGCAGCTTAAGAAATGAAGGGTTGTGTTTGCTCACAGTTCTAGGGTATACTTTATCATGGGCAGAGGAGTCATGGCAGGAGCTAGAGGTAGGTGGTCACATTACTTCCCCTATTAGGAAGCCAAGGGGGATGAATCTCACACCAGTTTGCTGTGTACTCTTTATTGATTTCAGGATCCCAGCCTATGAATACTACCCATAGTTAAGATGGATTTGCCACCTTGTGTAACCTAATTAAAATAAGCTCTCACAGGCATGTCCAGAAGATAATCTAAACTAGATAATCTTTCTCAGGCATGACAAGAGGCATGTCTCAAAGTGCTTCTTGATCCCATCATGTTAGGAATATCATCTATCACAACATCTGATGCTGCATAACAAATGTTACTCCCAAAGCTTTACTAATAAGTTTTCAGTTTCCCAAGTCAGGAAATGATCTAGCCAGCTTGTATGGGTTAAAAAGAGAGCAGAATGTTTAAAGATTTGTTTAGTTCTTTATTCCCATGTATAGTAGGCTCTGGATTATAATTAATTGTAGCCTTGGGCTAATTTGTTGCCTAATATTCTTGTGTATAACTATAAGTGTCTTAACAGATTTAACTAGAATAAGCAAGGATCTCTCTCTTTCCCTCCCTCCGTAAGCTGAGAGTTGTGTGAACTATGCAAATAAGCAGTCACATAAGAATGCCATGTTTGTCTTCCTGGCTGTGGTTTTCCCTGCAGGGTAACTTCAGCTAATCTAGTAATTAGTGGTAGGAAACTAAAAATCTGCAAGCTAATTTACACATAAGAAAACTATGTTTAAAATGACATTAACTCAATAGGTTTTTGTGCGAGGCTTGGTACACAGCTGTTCCATCCCCTTGGCTATATCCCCCGTGGTGCTTTGAAATGGGAAAGGGCATTAGGGTCTGGCTCAGAACAAGAGGCACATCAAGGCTGATGCAGTTGAGATAGAAATTGTTCTCTTTGGTGCAGCTGAAATCCTAATTTGCTATCCCACTGATTAGGGAGAGTATTAACAAAAGCTAAATAGTAATGACAATAATTCGTCTCAATTATTGAGTGCTCACCAAGCTTGTGTCATTGACATAGTTGCTTATATATATTATTGTGGCTTCTTTCCCCATTCTTCTCCCTCATCCCTCCTCCTTCTTATTTTTCTTCTGTTTTCTCTCCTCCTCCTTTCCCCTGCCCCAATTTCCCTTTCTCCTCTTCCTCAAGAATACAACATGCCCATTGTCATCCCTATTTTATTGACAAGAAAACAGTGGTTCTTAAAGCTTAACAAACCCTACTAAAATCATACATTTAAATATGAGGGTATCCACCAAAACCCTTTACCTATAATGTACACTGGTATTATAATACTAGAGCTCTGATGGGAGGTTTTACTACTCTCATTACAGTCAACCAATTGTAATACAATGAATTATTGTTGTAATAATTTATAGAAATGTAAGTATCAATATCAGAATTTTTTTAAAAAGGGTTGAACCACCTTCATCATTTGGATCAAACATCAAAAACCCTGCAAGAGTAGACCACATCAGCTGACTTTTTCTCTCCTTCATCCTTTTTCTTTAATCCATCCCAAAAGGGCATTTATTCTTAAAATACAAGTGACTCCACTTTGGCTCCTCCTCTTCCTTGACCAGTCAGTCCCATTTAATAAGGTATATTCTTTCCTATTTCTGGATGATATTTACTTGACCCTTGGCACACCATGTACTGTTCTCTCAGTTCCCTCCACTGCCTCTCATTGATCAATTAATTACCTCTGGTACATTTTATTTTTCATGTTTTAAGAATTGCAAAGCTGAAGACAGAGTGGCAGATCAACAAATCAAGTGCCAGCCACACAAGCAAAAGGCCTAGGGTTCAATTCCCAGGTTTCAGAGAAAAGGTGAACATGTTGGGAAACAGGAAGTTGAACGGGTAGGTCTGCAAAGGACTACTTCTACCTTCCATAGGTAGAGGGAATTGGGGGATGAGCGTCCCCAGGGAAGATCATAGAAGGGGAAGCCCTGATGGTAAAGTGAATCTTCCATTTCTCACCAAGCTCAGGGGAGCTATTTGGATATGGTAGACTTCAACCTTAATTAGAAGGGTTTCCCCACATAAAGGTATGTACTAAGGTCCTGTCTGCATTTCAGCAGGATCACATAGACCTAGGTCTATGTATGTGACCAGAGGAGCCATGTTGCTAGATTAAAATTCCTCTATGGTATGATAGTTTTGCCAGGATAGTTTTACAGAGACAGGTTATAGAGGGAAAAAAAGCTAGACACAAGGGAAGACAGAATCAAGCTAGAATCAGAAGGAGCAGGAAGATCAGAACATACTGCCAAAGTTAGTATGAGACAAAATACATTAATTCAGTCAGAAGCTGAAAAATGAGAGATTGAATCAGTCATTTTGTAATATTAGACCAGAAACTTCCAGACCTAGGCCTAGGGATAATTAGAACAGAGAAAGAGATGCTTTGAGCTCAGCCCAAGCTGTATATTCACACAGCTTTGGTGAGGCTCTCATCTCACCCTTCCATCTGAGAATATAAAAGCACCCATTACACATGTTTACTGCTTTCTCTTTCTTAGAATTTAAAGTTTGTTTATCTGTTTGTTTGTTTTTCTAAACCATGGCCTTGTGCACTACCGGGTCCTACCTTCATACCCTCTCGACTTAGGTCTTCATATAGAAAATGCTTATACTGCCATGTTCCTACAGAAATTTTTATACTGCAAAGCTGTGATATACGGCATTTCCTCTGCAACTGACCTTAAAAACCAACCTAAAAGGGATTCCAGCATTTATCCATATTCATTGATTCCCTTATGCTGCTGAATTTATTTCATTGGAATAATTCTATCAAACATTTTACATGTTGCCAATGTGTTGAATTGTTAATTGTCTGTTTTTCTCCACTAGCATATGAACTGTAAAGATGGTAACTTTGTTCTTCATGTTTCTATTTTTTCAAAACATAGAAGATAGAAAATATGCAAGAGCATTCGACTTGATAGATACTTTTAGTTCTATAAAAAGAACCGTATATGTCTGTGACAGACTTTCTCAGTTTACAAACCTCCCTCACACATCCTCCACGCTGTGTCATTCTCTTGCATGTTTCTCACATCCTTCCATACCTTACCTTTTGCAAAGAACGTTCTTTTACTATTCTTTGATTTCTTTCCACACATACAAGCACCTGACACACATCCAGAAGAAAGGAGCAATGAACAAGGCAAGCATTTTATGATAGAAATACTCATTAAAGCCCTTTGGTAACTTAGACTACAAGAAGGAAGGGTGAAGGCCAAACAAAGGCAGTTATACCATGAATTAAAGTGAATCGTTGTAGGAGAGTCTAGATGCAATTTATCAAATTTCAGAGCCGTCAAATGTGCTTTATTAGGAGATAAGCAGCATTACGTAATCATCTGTGGAAACATAATGTGATTAGATGATGTGATTACCATTGAGAGGGGCATGGCTGGAACAGAAAAAGAAACTGCAAACATCCATGATGGCTCTCTGTTGCTACAGGGAAAGAAGGGTTCAACGTGAAGTAGAACATTAGCAAAACGTAGTCAACTTGATCGACTTGAGTTAGAGCAAATAACTTGGCAATGGGTATGCTGTGAAAAGCAAACTGTTTTAAAGAACTCTGGGTTTCTAAGCTAGGAATTTGATCGCTAGTAATATAGACAGAAAGATAGGATACATCATGGAAGGGACATTTCTACTATAGAAATATGGACTGACACAATCTATACACAGAGAGACATTTGTCCTATGGACTAAATATACTAGATAGAGAAAGAGTCTCTCAAGATATAGACGTTCTTAATCCCAGAGCCTGTGACTATACATTTCTGGCAAAAGGGACATTTCAGATGTGAATTGGGATAAGGATATGGAACTGAGGAGATGATCCTGGATTACACAGATCTGGGCTTGGTGTAATCTCAAGACTTTATAAGAAGGAACTTTTTGAAAGAGGCAGCAGTGACGTTGTGTGTTCTTAAGAGGGAGGAAAATAGAATCATAAGTCAAGTAGTGTGGAAAGCCCCTAGAAGCTAAAAGAAACAAACATTGTCCCCTAGAGCTCACAAACAAGAGTGCAGTTTGGGGACACTTAGATTCAAGCCCAGGGAGAGGCTACAGGAACTACTGTGGGAGCCTGAGCAGAACACAGATGGATCTTCAGAGTGACTCTATTCTAGCGTGGAAATTATGTGTTTTGAGAAAGGAGTGCACCTCTCTGCTTGTCTGCCTAACTCATTCTCTCTAAGGACAGCCTTCTCTGTATGTCTTATTTTTATGTGTGAAAAATGGCTGCTTGTGTTCACTGAGTCTTCCAGCTAATATACAGTTACATAAAGAAGGACTCCTTTTAGTTCTTGACTTTATTTCCAAAAGTTTGGCGCAAAATCTCTAGTGGTTCTTGGTTACAACAATCATTTAAGTTTCACAGAATAGACTTTCAGAGTTAGCTTAAATGGCCGGCATCACAGTAACCATGTGAGTGGAGGGAAGCTGGAAAAGATGTCCTTCAAAAGAACTGGAAAGTAAGAGAAGCCAAGTAGCTGTGCAGGTGGTAGAGCATGCCTTTAATCCCTACACTAGGCAGGCAAAGGCAGGCAGAGGAGGCAGGCAGAGGAGGCAGGCAGAGGAGGCAGGCAGAGGCAGGCAGAGGCAGGCAGAGGCAGGCAGAGGCAGGCAGAGGCAGGCAGAGGCAGGCAGATCTTTATTATTTTGGGACAAACCTCATTTACAGAGTGAATTCGAGGATGGCCAAGGCTACACAGAGAAACACTGTTTTGACATCCTCCTTCCTTCCCCCCCCCCCAAAAAAAGAAGAAAGACAGAAGGAAAAGAAAAAGAGGGGGAAGAAAGGAAAAGAGGAAAGAGAGACAGAGACAGAATGCGAGAGAGAGACAGAGAGATGAGACAGAGAGAGAATTATGTGAAAAGCCTTGAGTGACTGAGATAGCGTCACCCACAAGCAGCACCAGGTTTGCTCTACTCCTATCTCTCACTGAAAAAGTAGCGATCTCATTGAACTCTGCTAGTTACAAGTAGGTAAATAGCCGTAAAGAAGTTCAAGTTTACAAAGACACATCAACTTGGTATACGTGTGTGACTAAGAGACATGAAGTTTTCATAATGTAATCCACGATTAGCAAGATATTGAAGCCAAGTCTAAAGACAAAGGAAAAGTTGATAAAATAGTTTGTGCTCCAGACAGAGAAAATCCCATGTGCAGTAGCATACAGGCAGAAAGGAGTTTATGTTTTATAAGAACAAAATAAGAGACAGTGCAGTCAAGAAACAATGATGGAGTATAAGAATTGGAGAAGAAATTAGGAAGATAAAGACCAATGCATGCTATCACTAGGATGCAATGGGCTGTGCTGAAACTCACAACTTCATACTTAGGCAATATTTCAGGTATATACTGCTCCCATTCTTCCATTCAATTACCGGGCCTCATATTGACCTCAACAAACTTGTCTGGAGTTTCTAGCATGGAAGTGCACCTACTCTTATCATTGTGACCCAAGAATGATTCTCTCCTGTAATGGAAAGTGAACCTCTTCAACCTAGCAGGCAGCTTCAGGAAAGATACACATGGAACAGTGATGGAGAAAGAAACAACATGCACAGCCAATCGGATCACCCAAATCTATCTATGGAGTGACAGATGTCACTAACAAAGTCTTACATGCAATTTTATGAGTTATATCAACAGGCACCTAGAAATCAGAATTTTTATATCATCTTCTCATGATTTGTGTAGACTTTAAGTAATGACTGTTTTCAAAGACAAACTGAAACGGAACATTGTGTGTTAACATTCTTTTTAGAGAACTCAAGATCTGTTGTTTGTCTATTACATAGGTGGGATATAATTTATCTTTTCCCCAAATGCAAAAGTCTGAAAGTTAATAAACTTATTAAGCTGTCAGACATCACTGATATTCACATCTGCATACTCTATGTTTCAATTAACCTCCTGACCACCATTTGTATATAAAAGTGAAGAATGCTTGTAAGGGAATAGATTAATAGGGGGAGTTCCCAGCTTCAGTCACCAAGGAACACGATGTTTTGTTTATACTTATTTTAAAATATGGGAAAGACCTTTATATTGGGAAGAATGTTCTAATTGTGTGTTCACCTGCCAAATGGCTACTGATTGCCAGTTTATCTCCCTGTAATTTTGCAACAGTTAACTCAATGTGACTTTACAACCATTGACTTTCTATTCACCAAATCTAGTTATATAAGTACACAACTAGAAACAAAGGCATATAAGACATTAATCTACATAAATCATTTATACTTTTAGATAGCAAAATATGTATTATTTTGAAAAACTGTAAATCAACTTTATCATTTTTTTTTAAGAACAAGAAGATGAAGAAAAGAAATAGTCATTGGGAAAACATTGGGAAACTGAGAATCTCTGAATGCTCTCTGCCAAGTGCTCTGCTTTGTAAGGAAGATTCATGGGTGTCTTTCCCAGTACTCCATCACACCCTTAGCTAGGTGATGTTGTTGAAAGCTGACTATGAATTGTCTGGGTACAGACATGTGGGAGCAAAGTTATAGTACAGAGAACTTACTACCATTCTGTAAATCTAGCAGATGGACTGGAAGGTATAATCATTTCTAGACAGTCATCAGATAGTAACATCTTATGTTCCTTTAAAGGAAATTCTTGATTCTTCCCTAATATGTTATTTTTAAATATAGCACTGAAGTAAATCTTTTAAAGATGTGACAAAATTAAACCCATGTTGATTATTAATTAGCCATGAAATTTAAAATGAGCATGTTTTCTTCCTGGAGCACCATTACTTGCTTAACTTCTATTCTTCTCTATGTAAAATAAAAAAGATACCTCTTTTCATTGACATAAACAGGATACACACTAAAACCCAAAACAACACAAAAACCCCTAAACTACATCTGAATAAGTAAATTGACAGAAAGGGATAGAGAAATAGTCAAGTGGGACGGGGGCAATCTGTTTCTGCGCTGGAGAACCACTGGGTTCATCAACCACACTCCATTGCAGAACTCATGCTCAGGAGCAGTTCTTCAGCACAAAATGGGCTCCAGTTTTTGTGTGCCTTTTGTTTAATTTTGTTTTGGAATTATTTGCCTTATTGAATTTCTTTTTTTTTATAGAAAATTCTGAAATTTTAAAACAATTCCACTTCTTTCACTTTTTTCTTTGACAGAGAGTAAGAACATGAGCTGGGTAAGTAGTGAGATCGTGAGTATCTAGGGTGGTTTATGAGATAAAATAATATGATCAAAATATATTGCATAATAAAAAATTTAAAAAACATGTAGTCTAACATGGTAATATTTAATAAATTGGAAATAAATGGAAGAAAATTTAAAATCACCAGAAATAATACTGCACATTTAAGGATATATACATATGTATCTATATATACATATATACATACATATGTGTATGTATATACTTACTTGTATATATTCAAACATGCACACACACACACACACACACACACACACACATACACATATATATACATATTCATTCTAAGGTGTCCAAGAGATCAGAAATAAATACTTTCATCATTTCCAAACTGATTAAAGTTATCCCAGCCCAAAGCTCAGTGAGAGCTTCTTGTGTAATAACTGAGACATCAGAGCCTGAAATATGTATAAAACTTCCAGAAAAGCCAAAGCAGTCTTGTAAGGGAACTTGGTATTATATAATGCCTGCTTTCAAAACTGTATGACTATGTAAATAATACATTAGCAAATGGTAGGAAATTTGGAGGAAACACATATACATAGTTGGTTTTATTGTCAAAACGTAATACTAATTTTATTTTAAATTAGTTTTCACTTTACCAAATTTCTTCTGATCGCAGACATTTGACTGATTCTAGATGATAGTGACATGTGGAAGCTTGGCTGTTTTCTGAATTGGCCCTCCTCATGTAGTGTAACACAGATCATCTCATGCTCTGTTTCCTTCCTAATATCTATGATAATATGCAATTATTCAATCTTCATGTTCACTTTTTTGTCTAAAAAGTAATGCTATGAGTGTAGAGTCTGCCTTCTTGATTTTCACCATTACAATATCTTAATAGAGATGTAGAACATTTATTAATTGGAAAATGAGGAGCAAGAGGCCAGTGAGACTAAGGAAGTCAAATCCTTCATTTTTGAACTGGGGCATTCTAGGCTTGTGTGCAATTCTGCAATGCTTTGTCTGATGAAGCAGCTGTCTGCACAAATGGAGTTTCTGTTGCATTTTATAAAGCTGTTATCTGGGAGTCTCTACTGTATCAGCAGCCCTTCTCCTCAGAGAATATCTGTCTTCACACTGGATGCTCAAGCATGAAGAGCTTCCTCTTCAGCACAGAAGTCAGACAGTTTCTGAGGAAAACAGCTAGCACTCTTGAAGGACTTCCAGGAAATTCAAAATATTGCAAACGTCTTGTTGATAAAGAGTTCTCAAGGGATGGGCAGTGTCCTTGCTGTGACCTCAGTTGAGGGATTACAGCTCAATCTTTTCTCCTTAGCCATAGCTGAAGGTTGCATTAAGGGAGGCAGATATACCAGAGAAACAGAGCTGACAGAGAAACAGGAAGGCAGGCAGACAGACAGTCAGACAGTGAGTGAGTGTGCTTTCAGTTTCTAAGTTGCACTAGAAATGAATATTACCGATGCAATTGACAACCTGTCACTAATACAAAAATGCTTCCTGATTCTGCTGAATTGCAATTCAGCTGAACACAAATGTCATAATTTTTATTAACCTAACATTTTAGGAAAAAAAAATCAAAGAAAGATAGTCAGAGACAGACAGACACACACATACACACACAGAGGGAAAAGGAGAGGGAGAGAAAGAGAAAGAGAGAGAGAGAGAGAGAGAGAGAGAGAGAGAGAGACTTTCTCTCCAGTAAAGTTTTGGATGATATAAAATAAAACTAGTAAAAGCCCATTGAATACTTTTGTAACAAACCACCTGCACAGAAACATTTCCTGCTCACTATATTTCTCAATATAGATGCCCTCACTCTTACAAAGTGAC